>JANZLX010000004.1:21235338-21247998 GCA_025531955.1 Erythroxylum orinocense | reverse complement strand
TTTTGGAAGTTGTGTCACTGTTTAGGATGACATTTTTGGACAGCCAGCTTGAAATGAAGTTTTGACCCTTTTTGAGGCTGAATTGGTTTGTATGTTCTTTATGAAACTTGTAGAGCTTCCTTTTAACTTTTTATTGATACAAAATTTGTGAATTTTCGATTTCGATGTGAAGAGCTATAAATTTCCAAAGTTTCAAATGTTTTAATTGATAATGAAAAAAAATGTTTATACCGTTTCGGATGGGAATAGACCAAAAGTGTCTTATGGGTTTCCAGCGCATTTTTTTTGGTCCACGTATCAGATGTCAAAAATTTGTGTCAGTTCGTTTGAGCCGTTTGTTTACTTTGATTTTGAGCCAATTCGATCTGTTTGATCTGTTTAGCATTCGATTCCGCTTTCGCTTTTAGTTTTTTCGTTTTTTATTTTTTCGGTTGGGGTCCGGTTCCCAAAATCGGATCCCAACATTTATGGTATCAGAGCAAGAAGAGATTGCTAGAAACCACGCTCAAGTTTGATGGAACTTTGTTAAGAGAGTTAGATTCCGAAAACGGGATCCAACATTTTTCTTTCCTTTTCCACCTTCGCTGATTTGCAAACTAGCTTGTTTAGCACACTCAAGTGACCTCATTGCCTCATGGGCCTTCTTTGTTCCCGAGCCTGTAAAGCATTAAACATCCTTTAAAATCTCCCAAGATGGAATTATTTTCTAACCTTTCTAAAATGGACAGAAGAGATTTTGAACAAAATTAAAATAAAAAATTTACCTCTAAGAAATCTTACTTATTTAGCAATGTTAAGAAGTATGTTAAAATATTGTTCATAATTTGAAATTTCTTCATCTTTTTCATTTTAAACTACTTGACAAAATTCAATACTTGTATCATTTTAACTCTCTCAATTCCTTTATAATCTTGCTTGAGAAAGTCTCAAGTGTCTTTAACTGACTTCATGATGATCTTAATTTTCATAAAGATTTCTAGTAAAATAGTTGCAAAAATGCAACATTTGCCTTTAATTTATGTTAGCTTCTTTCTTTGTGATTCTTGAGTTAAGAAAGAGTTAGAGTTGTTTAATAAAGGATGAATTTTGTGTCCTCCTTCATAGCTTCCCAAATATCACATGTATTAAGACAAATTGCTATTTTGAGTATCCATACTCAATAGTTTTTACCTACAAACATTGGAAGAGGAACAACTATGAAATGTATTTAAGAATCCATAATGGATTAAAGAGTTTTTCTAAAAACATGTTTAGATTGATTTTAAGTGTGATGTGCCTTCAAGCTTTTATAACCCTAAAAAGAATAGCTATAATCCTAAAATTTTAAATTAAGGGCCTCAAGTAAGGATAAAAATAACAAAATAAGAATACAAGATAAGGATCAAAATTTTCTCACACTTTATTCTTAGTATTTGATAGCAAGTGCTATGTTTGTACAAAGATTACTGTAAAGTGTGTTAGTAAAAAAAATCTTGTCAAATTTTTTAATCTATAAGATCTGTGTTGGTTGAATTTTATTTGGATTTGTTTCGGTCAATTAGTTTATATTTAGATTTAAAATTTTATTTTATTAGAGAAATCTTTTTGATTCTTAAAGATATCTTGAGAAATATTTTCTGTTATTAGTTGTATTGTAATTCATTTGTAAAAATTAGTCATTGATAGATTGAAATAAAATTGAATCTATCTTAAAAGAAAAAGAAAAACCTTTAATGTTTACTATTTTCTGACCTTAAAATTAGTGTAGAGCCCTTTTTCTTAAAGGACGCGTGAGAGTGAACCAGTGAGGAACCATTTTACCTAAACACTAAAATAACTATTCTTATAGGATAAGGAGGAATTTCTTAGGAGAGAATGATCATGCGTAGGATGTGAACATGGAGTCTTATTTTGAAGCAAATGGATTATGGGAATTAGTGGAAACTGATGAAAATTTGCCACATCCTAAGGATCCAATAATTTCTCAAATAAGAGAACGTATACAGAATAGGAAGAAGAAGAATTAGTCCAAGACCTATATTCACTCTATAATATCAAATGACATATTCATAAAGGTCATGACCTATGAAAATGCAAAACAGGCTTGGGATATTTTCAAACAAGAATTCGAGGGAAATGATAGATAAAGCGAATTTAATTTTAAATTTGAAAAGGAAAATTGAGATTCAAAAGATGAAGGAAACAAAGTCATTGAAGGACTACACATATGGATTATTGAAGGTAGTTAATAAGATCAAATTATTGAGGGACCTTAATTATTGAAAAATATTGGTGACCTTAATTACCAGAGAGACTTGAATCCAAAATATCTTCTTTTAAGGAATCTAGAGATTTTTCAATAATATCTCTAACAGAACTTATTCATACAGTTTAAGCCCAAATGAAAAGGAGGGTATACATGAATGAAATAGTTATTGATGGAGCATTTAAGGTAAATGAGAAGGGTCAAGGCCAACATAAAGGCAAAGGTAAGAAAAGGCAGTGGAAAAAAAAAGAATGAGAAGGAAGAATGCAGTAGTGTAAAATTTCCTTAACGTTAGCACTGTAAGAAAACTTCATATTTAGAACAATATTGTTGGTTTAGACCTAATGTTAAATATAGGTCTTGCAATCAAATGGGTCACATGGAAAAGGCTAGCTAAAAAAAACAACAAAATGCTCAAGCAGTTGATCAACAATAAAAGGAGGAGTAAATTTTTGTAGCAACTTACTTTGCAAGCAACAGTTTAACTAATACCTAGTATGCATTAACCGTATGACCTTTGATGAGTCACTTTTCAAAGAACTAAACAAATTGGTGACATCAAGAGTTAGAATTAGCAGTAGATAATTTATTAAAGCTGAAGGTAAAGGGATTGTTTTAATTGAAGTCCCAACAGGTATAAAATTAATATCTAATGAGTTGTTTGTTCTTGAGATTAATTAAAACTTGCTGAGAATAAAACAACTACTTAAGAAAGGTCATTCTGTTACATTTAAGGATAACTTATGTGTCATTACTAAGCCACTTGGTGATGATTTATTTTATGTAAAAATGAAAGTTAAGAGTTCTTGTTTTGATTAGAATGAGTCAAATTTTAATGCATATTCATGTGTTGTGAACCAAGCTGAATTATAGCATAAAAGGCTAGGGCATTTCCACTATTCCACCTTAGCTTATATACAAAAAAAGGAGCTTGTTAACGAAATGTCATTTGAAGGAGTAGTTGTAGTTGTATGTAAGATATGTCCGTTAGGGAAGTAAACTAAACTGCCATTTCTTACAGGAAAAGCATGGAGAAGAACTAAGAAGCTTTAAATTATCCGCATTGATGTTTGTGGAGGCATGGGGGTTGCTTCTTTAAATGGTAGCAAGTATATTATACTCTTCATTAATGATTTTACTCAATAAGTTGGTGGATTTTCTCAAACCGAAAAAATGAGGTTTTTGATTGTCATGACCCCAACCTTGGACTGTGATTGATATTGAGCAAGCTTTACCTAATATAAAACCCTCAATATCTACAAGTATACAAATCGTAAACTTGTAGCAATTGAGGTATCAATCCTAAGAGAAATTAGCTAAAACTAAATAAACCTAACTTTGTCTAAGATTGTGAAATATGATTTGAGAGAAAATAAAATTCAGAAATTAAAACAACCAATTTAAATTGAGCACTAAACCTCTTAACAATTGAGCTGTAACAATAAAACAAGGATGATCAAGTATAAAAGTATAACATTTGTTCTATCGTCATTTTGCTCCCTTAACCATTTTTTATTCAATTTGGGGTCGATCTTAAATTTTTGAAGGGTTTGATTATTCTCTCTCAAGGCCTAATCAATTAGACCCAATTAATCGTCCCTAATTGATTCAAAAATTCTAGATTTGCAATCCTTTGATTCACAAAAACAACCTAACATTTCAACTAGTTCTTAAGCAATTTATTGGATAATCGAGTTCTCACACAACCTCGATCTTCATATGATAATCAATTTGATATTTGCATGACTTATTGTCGTTAACTCTCATTACCCAACCTAATCAGATAACTTTGAATTCGCTCTCTCGATTTATTGTCGAAGTATAAGCAAACACAAATATCACAACACTAAAAACATTGCATTGAAATAAAAAATGATCAAGTCATAAAATGAACCTAGAACAAAATCCTAATATGAAATTAAAACATCATCAACATGTATAACATCTTCCAATTCAGTTTACATATTAATTTTAATGAAAATAACAAAAGGAAAGAAAGAAAAATTTGATTTGGAGTTGAATGTGCAAATCTGGAAAATGTTGGAAAACTGATGCTCCTCTTGATCTTCCTTAGATTAATCTCAATTTGGTAGGATGTTAACCCTGCCTTTTAGCCCAAGCATGTTCCAGTTTCCTTCAATCTTCAATTATCTAATTTTCAGCACTCACAAACACTTCAAGAAACATAAAATTAAGATCCAAATCATGCTCTAAACTATACAACCACTTAGAATATAAATAAACATTAACAATAACATAATTCTAAGCTTATACACATGATAATAGAATATAAACAAACATTAACAATAACCTAATTCCAAGCTTATGCACATGATAATTATCTAATAACCAGTTAAAAACACACTTAAACATCTATGAAAACATAAGATAATTTATACCTAACAATATCCCCACACTTAAATCTTTGTTTGTCCTCAAACAAAACTAAACACATAAACAAAAACAAACAAAACACATAAACATATAAAAATACATTCACGCAATATTACAATAATAGCACAATGACATTAAATCTTATGGAATTAAATTAACCTTAAAGATAGATCATTCAAAATGTGTCAACACACAAACTTATTCCTTTCGTGTTTAAGTACTTGGAATTGAATATACATATCAATCAAAACATTAACACCCTATTCCAACACCTATGACACTTGTAAGCATGCATATGTTATTATTAATCAATTAAAAATGCAAACTATCACTAAGTAACCTTTCATAAAAATTCTTGCTATTTTTAAAAGATCAATAGGTTTATTTATTGTAACACAATTTTTTCTTGAAAGATAACCTAATATTTTGACACGAAGGTAAACATCTTGTCATGAATGCCCCCCGGTTACTCAACTAAGTTACGTTTTTTTTTCATTTATCTTCTTTGGAGCATCATTCTAACCTTTTTATGCAATGACAAACATTTTATCATGAATGTCTCCAGTTATGTAGTTATATCACATCTCACAACTAGATACCAGACCCAATATTTGTTTCAAAAGGACCAACGAAATAATTATTTATTTAACACACACTTTTTTTAATATATATAATTTTAACCTACCTCATTTCTTTTTATTCAATCATTCTCATAAGAGTGTACAAATAATGCTAAATAATTCAATTTACTATAATTATAAATGTATACCGACAAAATTCATAAAGTGAAAAATAGGTTTCATATCCTAATTAACAAATATATTCATCCCAAAGATACTTAAAACACAAAATTCATAAGTTACTATGTCTTTACAAATTAAATGCCCATATTCAGAGCTAAATTAATTCCATTTGATTCTTGCCATTGATACATTGATGCAATTCACAAATATGCAACAAAATGTTTACACTATGTCAACCTAATAAAAAGTAAGATAATATGATATGCAAAAGTCATACGCATGACATGTCAATGCATAATCCTCCCTATACTTGGATAATACATCGTCCTCAATGTGAGAAAAAACACACAACACATAAAGGAGACAAAAAATGACAAGAAAAATAGAAACAAAAAGAAAAAGGTTGAATTAAACTTGTTAAAGTGATTGAGGTGGTGACAATGTTATTATCGAAGACCAAATTGAAGACCTTCCCCTAGCTTTCCTTTTCATCATCTTTTGTTCCTTCAGTTAACTCCTGAGCTTGCTTCCCTAACTTATAATTACTTCAAAAAAAAAGAAAATTAGCAATCCAAACCATTCTAAGAACATGAAAATTAAAACCTAATTACTAGACTTCAAAACAAACTTAAGTACACAATAATTACAATTTAACATGATAAATTATGGTCATTAGATTGACTTTGCATTCTTCAAAACTTAGTCGGGATCAATTATAAATGGCTTGCTTCTACCCATTTTAGTCAATATCAGTTTAGTAGCTTGTAAATAAGGTACATGTTATGAGATAATCAAAAGGGCATAATTAATCAAATCAAGAAAACCAAGTAAGCTCGATAATGCCCTTTTAAGTAACAAACTATCAATAAAATAGGAAATAATAAAACTCCCTTAATCTTCTATCAAATTTAACAATTTGACTTCCAAGAAGGTAAACTATTCTCTTTCTTTCTCAATCACCTTTGTCCCCTCTTCTTCTTCCGCTTCATGAACGGAGACGTCTGTATCTTTTTAAACTCTATCTTCACTATCATCTGCTCATCATTCTCTTCTTCATCAACATTTTGAATAAATACTTCCTTATATTCTTAAAACACAATCTTCACTGTCATCTAGTCTTCTTCCTCTTGCTCCTTTAAAGATTCGAGTTCATTAATTCTCATGAACAAGTTACCCTCCTTCAGATTCTTTAATACCTTATTCATGTTGAATTTCATTTGTTCAACTCCAATATGAAGGATGAGGTTGTCTTCATAGACATCTACCAAATATTTTTTGGTATTAAAAAAAATAGTATACCAAGAACTAGTGGACAATTTTAATCCTCTTTAAAGTCTAGCACAATGAAATCCATGGGAATTATAAACTTGTCCATTTTCATAGGGTCATCCTCTACTAAGCCTAACGATTTCTTTATGGATTGGCCCGCCAAATGAATACCCATAGATATTGGCTTCACATCTTTTATCCCCAATTTCCAAAAAATCAACAAGGCTATAAGGTTTAAACTTGCACCTAAGTCCTATAAACATTTCGAAATCTCTAAATTACCAATTACATAGGGTATTGTAAAGCTCCTTAGATCTTTCAACTGTGAGGGTATATGGTTGGTAATTAAAGAGGTACAAGTTTCCATTATGGCTACCGTCTGGTTATCTTCCCAAGTCTGCTTGTCAGATATTATGTCTTTAAGGAACTTCACGTACTTGGGCCTACGTTTCAACAATTCCACAAAAGACAAAGAAAATTTATCATTTCTTTAGCTATTCCATGAACTTTATGAATGATACATCCAATTCAATCTTTTGAAGTATTTTTGGAAATGGTATTTTTGGTGAGTAAGGTGGAGGAGGAGTATAAGGAGGCTCCTCATTCTTTTATTCATCCTTTTTCTTTTTCTTTTGGTTTTTTATAAGGTGGGTCTCAGCTTGTCTTTCCGTTGGTTCTTCTAGCTCTTTCCTACACCTACGTGTGATAACCTCAAATTATTGTCTTGGATTTGCTTCCATATTGCTCGGAAGGCTCCCAACACTTCTTGTAGGCAATGCATTGGGTAGTTGGCCTAATTGAACCTTTAAGTTGTGACTAGAAGAAGCATAATTTTTTGCTGCTTAATCAAATTGCCCTTCCATCCTCTTCTGGGCCTCTTCCATGTTCATAAGTTTATCCATGATCTTGTCCAATTTAGAATACCATGAATTAGACTCATCTTAATGAAATCCTAGTAGGTCTTGATTTCTCATTTGAGTACTTGCATTGTTAGACCAAAGAAATATGAGTGGTTTTGCTACCCCAGATTGTACGTGGTCAAATAAGGATGATTACTTCCCTATCCAAATTGTGCTTCATTGAAGTTCAATTGCTCCACATTGTTGTTTTCCATTAGGAAGTAATCAATTGTGATATGACTCTCTCGTCCACATAGTTCGCATCCTTACTGAATTGCTTTGAATGGAGAGAATGAGGCAATTGTTAGGCTGTTCAATTCCTTAGTGAGGTTATCGATTTAGCCCTGTAATGTTGGCACTGAATCTACCACAATCATTGCTTCTAAATCTAAAAAGGTTTATTGCTATCTACTTCGTTCTGATGTATAAAGACAACTATTGTTCGCCATCTCTTTAAATAAATTGTGTGTCGCTTGCATTGGTGGTCATGAAATTCCTTGATGACAACCATTGAACCCTAGGCTCGTAAAGTCCATAAGGGTCGTTTACTCTCTATGGTGTATTTCCTCTATTATCGTTCTTTCTATCTCTTCTTGGCATTTAACTTTTCGAATTCTTCATTATTTCCTTGTGATGCTTAAATTGATGTATCTTCTACTTTGTGATCAAACTTCCTACTTTTTTTAATTTTTAATTTCTTATTATTAGGTACCACAATTACAAGAAAGGGTAATAACTCCTTAAAATAAAGGAATTCAAAAAGTCCTAAACTAATTCCCTAACAATGTCACCAAAAACTCGTTGAGCAAGTTTTACCTAATATAAAACCCTCAATATCTGCATACAGATCATAAACTTGTAGTAATTGAGATATCAATCCCACAAGGGATTAGATAAAACAAAATGAATCAAAATTTTTCTAAAGTTATGAAATATGATTAGAGGGAAAATATAATTCAGAAATTAAAACAATCAATTAAAATAAAGCACTAAACCACTTAATAATTGAGTTGTCATAATAGAACAAAGATGATCAATTATGAAAGTATAGGATTCCTTTTATCATCATTTTTCTCCCTTAACCATTTTTTGATTCAAGTTGGTGCCAATCTAGATTTTCGAAAGGTTTGATTATTCTCTCTCAAGACCTAATTAATTAAACCCAATTAATTATCCCTAATTGAATCCTGAATTCCAGATTTGTAATATCTCGATTAACAAAAATAGCCTAACATTTTTAACTAGTTCTTAAGTAATCTATCGGATAATCAAGTTCTCACACAAAATCTCTCTTCATATAATTATCAATTTGATGTTT
Source organism: Erythroxylum orinocense (assembly GCA_025531955.1). Taxonomy (NCBI): domain Eukaryota; kingdom Viridiplantae; phylum Streptophyta; class Magnoliopsida; order Malpighiales; family Erythroxylaceae; genus Erythroxylum; species Erythroxylum orinocense. Next base: position 21,239,130 of record JANZLX010000004.1, on the reverse strand, counting down.
GTGTGACTTATTAGGTCATTAGCTCTCATTAGCCAACCTAGTTAGATAAATATTGACTTATTCTCTCGATTGATTGTCAAAGTACGAGCAAATACAAATATCATAATACCCAAAGCATTGCATTGAAATAAAAAATGATCAAGTCACAAATAGCTAAGAACAAATCCTAATATGAAATTAAAACATTATCAACATGTAAAACATTCTCAATCCCAGTTCATACATCAAGATATAAGAAATACACAAAAGAAAGAGAGAAAACTTGATTGGATTGGTCTGGAGTTAGCTGGACAACTGTTACTCCTTTTTTCTCCGTTTTTGCTCTTCCTTACTTCTTTCTCAATTTAGTAAGATGGAGGGTACTCTTTTTTGGAGTCTTTTTGTTATTGTATATCTTAGGGTTAATTTTAGGGCTTACCTATGTCATTTTGTTCCAAAAATAGCCCTAAATATTAAAAAAAAATATGAAACAGGTCGCGCTTGAAAATTGTCTGGCACGACTGTGACAAGGGTGTCACGATCTTGACTCTACCTTTTTGCCCAAACATATGTCAGCTTCTTCAATCTTTAATTATCTTATTTCCAACACTTACAAACACATCAAACACCTCAAGAAACTTAAAATAAAGATTCAAATCATGCTTTAAAACATAGAAACACTTAGAATATAAACAAACATTAACAATAACATAATTCTAAGCCTATACATATGATAATCATCTAATAAACACTTAAAAACACAGTTAAACATCTTTGAAAACATAGTATAATTTACCCTTATCAACCGACGCTAAAGAAGCAATAAATTTAAGGTTTACTAAACCCTTAGCAAGCTTACAGTTCATCAAATCCCTATGTCCATAATAAAGATAAGATTTCAAAATTATCAAACTCATAATTTTATAGGCTTTTCTCCTTATTGCTCCACTATGAGTAATTTAACAAAAATTTGGATCATTACATTCTCTCTTTTATAAAAAAAAAATTGTGCTCGAATTTTTAATCTAATCTCATTGTTGAAATAAATGCATGTATTGAATTGTATATTCAGCTTTGTCTCCCAAGTATATTCATCCACTGTATGATTACTCCATAACAATTTCACCATTGATATCTCTCTTAATCTTAGCTAACGAATCTAATAACTACTATGGCAACAGGTTGTTCTTCTTATGTCAATTCACCATCAGTCTCCACATTACATAGCTTAAGGATATAAGAAGGATCTGAAATATACTTTCTTAACATCGATATATGAAATACAGGACGAACATGCAATTTAGCGATGAATACAATCACAATCCTATCCAGAAAAGGTCTAAACATCCTATTCATCAAATCTATGAAGGTTGCAGGAGCATTAGTCAACCCAAAGGAAATCAACAAAAATTCATAATGACCATACCTAAAATGAAAAGCAGTTTTTAGAACATCTTCTCCTTTAATCCTTAATTGATAATAACCATACCTCAAATCAATCTTAGAGAAACATCTAGCCCCTTAAAGTTAGTCAAACATACCGTCAATTCTTGGAAGTGGATACTTATTCTTTATCGTCACTTTATTTAATTCTTTGTAATCAATACAGAGTCGAAGGATACCATACTTCTTCTTTACAAATAATATTAGTGCACCCCATGGAAAAGTACTAGGTTTGATAAATCCCCTATATAATAATTCTTGTAATTGCTCCTTAAGCTCCTTTAACTCTTAGGGAGCCATCCTACAAGGTGGAATCGAGATAGGAGTTATATCCAACACAAGATCAATGTAGAATTCAATCTCCCTCTTTAGTGGCAAACCTGACAACTCTTCAGGAAATACGCTCATTAAGGCTAAATATCCTTGACAATCATGTCGAAACATCTTTTTACTAGTGATGGCAGATATAAGGTTTTGAGGAGCTTCCTTTTTGTCACCTCTAAACTAGAATTCAACATCATCAGGAATCCTAAAAATCACTAACTTCTCCTGACAATCCATTGTAGCAAAATGTTGTGATAGCCAATCCATACCCAATCACATCACAATCCATCATATCCAACAATACTAAATTAGCCACTAATTCTCTACCGTTGATCAACATCAGATACGAAGGAAATAATATTGGTGTTTAGGGATTCACCCAGAGGGGTGGCTATTGATACCAAATAATCTTTGACTCAAAAATAGGTGATATAAACAAATGGGTAACACCTAAGTCAAATAAGACTCTAGCATCAACATAATAAATCGATACAGTACTTACTACGACTGCATTAGAGGTCTGAGCATCTTATGGGATGTGGGTGAACACCCGAGTCTGTCCTTCTACTGACTGTTGAGAGGTCAAAGTTTGCCCAAAACTTATAGTACCAAACCTAGCCCTAGTATTGAATCGACCTCTAAACCTACCGCCTAACCCACGACCCTGTCGGCCCACCATTTGAGATTCACTTTGGTATTGCATTTGATGTTAAGGATGAACCTGATGTACTAGTTGTACCACGCTAGTAGAGAAATCTTGAGAAAACTATCTTTGAAATCTAAAATTAGGGTACTCTCTAACAAAATTCCTAATCTGACTATATCGAAAGCAAGCACCCAAAGGAATATGATAAGATCCCTAATGGACTCTATTGCAATTCTGACAAGCAGTGCTTCCAAAGTGAGAACTACTATATCTAAAGCTGCCCACTGTGACTGCTACCCGCTCCAGGTCCAAATCTAATTGATCTTGTTGGATCCCTATAACCATGTCTATTGTTCTTATGCCCACGTAGACCATGACCTTGTTGAGACTATCTATGTTGCTCTCCACTTACACTTTTCTGTAGCATCGATGATGGCTAACTATAACTTTCAGCCCCAAAACCACTAGTCTGGTAAAAATCAAGAATGATGCCTTGCATGATGTATTACCTCTCCATCTCTCTAGCCTCATCTATGGCACCCTCTAAAGTCTGAGTCTTTGAACGAAGTCCTACATATGAGGGACCTAAACAGGTAATCCAAAGTCCCACTATCCACCTCCAATCAGTCATATGCTTTGCCACCGACCAATGGGCCCCCCAAGGTTTTATATATATATATATATATATATATATATATATAAGAATAGAGTTATTTAAGGGTAAGTGGTGCACTGAGCCCTCCAAAATTTAAAAAAATTAATATTCGAACCCTCCTATATTAAATTTCTGGCTCTGTCACTATGCTTTGCGTATCTCATCAGCCAATAAAACTCGATAGTATACTCCACAATCAACCAATCACCTCTCTTAAGGTGTAACAACTGTCACCTATAAGCATCTCTCTGTGGTGGTGGACAAAATCGTCTCATGAATCTCTGGTTAAAATCCTCCCAACATAAAGTACTCAGAACTGGCTGAATAACCTAGACAAACCAATCCAATGCATCTGCCTGAACTGAAAACTCAATAATGTGAATCTTATGTGAATTTGTATATGTCATTCTAGTTTGAGACTTGACACCATTAAGAAGGTTGTAGCAATACTACGAAAGGATAGAAGTAAAGGAAACAATTTAAAACAAACATGATCCTAAAGTCACAGTAGTTCAAAGAAAAATTTGACTCGATTCTGATCAACCTAGCAACTCAAATTTAAACCTAAAACTTTGATACCAACTTTTTCACGACCCCAACCATGGACCATAACCAACACTAAAGAAGCAGTTGTTGGATCGGAAAAAGAAAGCATGCTTAGTTTGGAAAAACGATAGATTTCAAAACTTTTTAAGAAATCATTTTGCAGCGGAAGCAATATATCCAAATCAACATGCTAATCCAT
>JANZLX010000004.1:21224608-21235238 GCA_025531955.1 Erythroxylum orinocense | reverse complement strand
TTATAAGATGGCAACTCAAGCTTAACCACTATCAATTTCAGATTCAATATATCAAATCTATTGACAATTTTCTTGCAGATATTTTAACAAGAGAATGGAAGCAGCAATAATAAGCCTGGAAGATGCATTATCACAAAAAGAAATTTAGTTGATCAATTTACAACAACAAGTTGGCACTGTTACGAAGGAAATAAATCAACTCAGATCCACCATCCAAGTATTGAAACAAAATACAAAGGATCAACAAGCATCTCTAACCATTCCTACCACCACTACTTCAACCATTCCATTAATCATACCTCAACAAATTACCCAGACTCCAACACCACTTTATAATAATTACAAGGATATTGTTTCCATTTATAAGACTTATATGCTTTCTTTTTTCTTTTATAATAATTTTTTTTGATTCACATCCATATTGTTGTGATACTTCGGCATATTTTAAACAACATAATTGAATATCTTTATGTCGTAATGTAAGTTTTAATTTTGATTCAAAACATTGTTCAGCTAAGATTTCTTGAGTTGTATGAATAGCTCCTCCTAGATTATATGCAATTATTTTATTGTCTGTTTTTCCTTGAAATTTTGCTTATACTTTTTGGTTCATAGAAAAATGTAATTTTTGAATAAAGATATGAATGTACATTTCTTGTTCGTTTCTAGTTAATTTATAATAATATTTTTTAAATTCACATATGTATTCTTCTAAATAGCATATGTCATATATACGCATGTTATTTAAATGCCATAAGGCTTTAAGTCTATCGTTATTTGATACTTCTTGTTTAAATGAAAGAATATCTTTGCCTAAATTTTTTTTTATAAATTTCTCCTGATATGATTTGAAAAGTTTGGACATTGCTTGTTGCATTTTTATATAATGATGTATTTTTAATTCCATCAGCATTATCTAATAAGAATTCTTGTACTATTCCTGAGGTTTTATATGTAATGAAATTCCACAGCAATTCCTTATTATCTAATTCACCAAATGGTTTTTCAATTTGTATTAATAATTGTATCTTATTTGCCCATTCGATAACTAAATTTTTCGGTTCTAATACACAGTCTAAATTTAGGATTCCAACATGACCTAGAGTTATAAGTTTGGGTGTATATTCTGTAGGGTATCTACGTATTTTTGATCCTTTTTGATAAAATTCATGTTGATTGATAAAATCATCAGAATTCCATTGATATGAATGTTGTTGATCCTTCTTTCGTTTATCTCCACTGATGTGTTCTCTTTTAATTTGTTGCCTTCCTACTTGTTGTTCTCTAGATCGACTACTTTCGGGTTGATCTTCATCTACATATATTTCTTCATCAGACTTATAACCATAAATAATTTCATCTTTATCAGTTATTTGGTGTCTTTTTCGGTATTTGATTGTAAGGTTTTTGTACTAATTGAGTAATTTTAGTTAATTGAGATTTTATATTTCGTTCAACTGCTTCTAAAGATTCTTCTGATTTTAATGCTTTTGATTTTAAATAGTCTATGGCCTTACTAATATTTTAGGCTATGATACCACTTATGCGCTTGCATTCTCTATTTCTTGTGTGCTTGCATTCTCTATTTTTATCTTATTTAATCGATTGTTTAATTTGTGTTCTAAAATTTGTTCCGACTTTTGTAACATCATTAAATAATTGATCTAGACATATTGTATCAGTATTTTTGAATTCTGTACTATGATGAGAGTTGGTTAATGCGCAACTTATTTGATAAGTAATAGAGAAGGGATATTGTCCTTGAGTCATTAAATCTTCTTTATAGAAGTTATATGCTATAGTAATTGTATCGTCTAGATTAGGTGATTTGAGAGGAATTCCTAGTTTTAAATGAATGTTAAATTTAATTTTTCCATATGCCAAATGTCCATTCATCATTCCTATTATTTGTTCATTTAAATTGTTCATTCATTCATTTACTATTGCCATTCATATTGGTGAATCTATGCCTTCTTGAAAAGTTAATTTTAACAGAATTTGTATAGTTGATAGATGTATATAACCAAATTTTGATCTTTTTTCTTAGGGATTTTTTGTAATTGTTTTGAAATTTGTTCTTGATCAATTTAACTAATTCAAATATGTCGATTACATTGATCCATTCTAATAGGTGTTTCATGTACTATTTTTCCAAAATAAATAATATTTTTACGGTCTAGAAATTGTTTGAAAATTGAAGATTGGATGTCTTGTCTAGTTTTTAAATCTAATTATGCTTTAGATATTTGTTTTGTTTTTCAGTAGATAATAATGTATTTATATGAAAGGTTCCGACTGATTCGGTTAAGTCTAAATTATCTACATCTAAGATAGTTTTTTCAGTTGTTGCTTCTGTCGTATGGGATGATAAGGTGTAGTAATTTTATGTTGATTTAAAGTTCTTTCTAGAATTATATATATATATATTAAATAGAAAATATATATTAAACTCTATATATTATAGAAATTCTATATAGTATAGAAATTATATATAATAAATAGAATAATAGGATTAAATAGAATAATATGATAAATAAGATATGAGAAAACTTATCTATTCTCTATACATTCATATATCATTATATTAATTACCATATATCATTATATTAATTACAATATAGTTAAAAAAATGAAAATCTAATATTTATAAATATTAAATAGAATATATAAATAGAAAATACATTTATAATATTTTATAATATATAAATAGAATATAGAATACATAAATAGAATGGAATTACAATATATAATTATATAATTTAATTTAATTTAATTAATTATATATGTATATATATATCTAAATTAAATTAAATTATATAATTATATATTGTAATTCTATTCTATTTATGTATTCTATACATATATAACATTCATTCTATCATCATTTTTCTCCCTTAACCATTTTTTGGTCCATTTTGGTGTCGATCCTAGATTTCCAAAGGGTTTGATTATTTTCTCTCAAGACCTAATCATTTAACCCAAATTATTAATCCCTAATTGAAAATGAAATTCTGAATTATATATATGTGTGTGTGTGTGTGTATCTATATCTATCTATCTATCTATATATATATATATATATGCATATATAAATCACTTAACAATTGAGTTGTCACAATAAAACAAGGATAACTAAGTATGAAAGTAAAAGATTAGTTCTATCATCATTTTTCTCCCTTAACCATTTTTTGATTCAATTTGGTGCCGATCCTAGATTTCCAAAGGGTTTGATTATTTTCTCTCAAGGCCTAATCATTTAACCCAAATTAATAATCCCTAATTGAAAACAAAATTATGAATTTCAAATCTATCAATTAATAAAAACAATATATCATTTTAGACTAGTTCTTAAGCAATATATTGGATAAACGAGTTCTCACACAAGATCTCTCTTCGTATGATCATCAATTTGATATTTGCATAAGTTATTAGGTTGTTTACTCTCATTACCCAACCTAATTAGATTACTATCGACTCACTCTCTCGATTTGTTGTCGAAGTATAAGCAAACACAAATATCACAACACCCACATCATTGTTTTGAAATCAAAAGTGTTCAAGTCATAAAAAAAGTCAAGAACAAATCCTAATATGAAATTAAAACATCATTAACATGCATATCATCTTCCAATACATTTCACACTTCAAGTTTAATGAAAATAATAAAAGGAAATATAGAAAAACTTGATTTAGAGCTGAATTTGCATAATTGGAAAATGTTAGACAACTGATGCTCCTCTTGATCTTCCTTGGATTAATCTCAATTTGATAAGATGGAGGCTGCTCTTTTTTGAGTGTTTTATGTTCTTAAATAGTTCTTGAGGGTTCTAGGGTTCTTTCTAAGGTTTACCCACTTACTTTATTCAAAAAATAACCCTAAAATGTTAAAATTACAAAAAGAGTCGCTCGTTGGAAAAGCTGATTCGTTGGGATTGTTGTTTGGGCTATCTATCATGATCATGACAAGCAAGTCACGATTGTGACCTGCTTCTATGCTTCCAATTCTTCTTTTTCTTTAATTTCCTATTTCCATACACTCAAACACACATCTTACACTTCCTGAAACAAAAAATTATGATCCAAAGGATGCTCGAAACCACACAAATGCTTAGAATATAAACAAAAACTAATAATAACATAATTCTAAGCCTACATACATGATAATCATCTAAGAAATACGCAAAAGCACACTTAAACATCTATTAAATCATAATATAATTTACAACTATCACTAATCAAATAACCAATCAAACAAAATAAATTTTATATTTACATAATTTCTATCAACATTTGACAAATAAAAACACTTAATATTTTTTTGGGGACTAAAATTGTTGTTAGAAGTCCTAAATATATATCATTTTAAATTTTTTCGATACAAATCCCCAAATTATATTTTAAATTATGTTAATACCAAAAATTAATTCTTTACAAGTCTATTAATGCCATTACTCTTCTCAATTCTCTTTTTAAGTATTCCATCTTCATTATCATTAATATTTAAATTTATGCAAAAACAATTATTTTGTAAAATTACATATAATTTTTCAACAAAACTAAATTATAAGATTAAATGATAAAAAGTATAGGTCTCACATTAATTCATAATCATTGAGAATGAAGAAATGAATCAAATGGTTGTGCAAAAAGCTACATTATATTTATTTATAAATTTTAGTTAGATGCTTGTACCTTTTATCTCTTTCCTTCAAAATTGAACTTAATTAAATTATTCATATATGAAAATCTTCAAACAAAAGCATTATCATAAAGATTATAAGGAAAGAGATTGAAGAAAATTATTTTAAAATTACTAAACAAAATTGTGAAGGGCTTCTTATAAGATTAAACAATCAAGTTCATCATAATATCTTTAATGTAATAATAGTTATGAAATTTCCTTGAATTTTTATAAAAGAAAAGAAAAGAAAGTATGGGTAATAATTATAATATTTAAAAGGGTTCATATTCTAAGCTTTTATTTTATCACACTGAAAGTTTATTTTCCCTCAACAAAGCTACCATAATATAAAACATATGAATGTAAGCTTTAGGATATTAAAAAATATTAGTTACAAACTATAATTTGAACGTATTATAAATTATTAAAACATACATGCATAAGATACTTTTGTGACTACCTAAGATAAACTCTTCTTATGCAATAATTATAATGAAAATCAATTTATAATTATGAGAAAATTCTTAAAAGGTTTGTTGATGTTGACATGAAAAAAGGGTAATGAATAGTCTGTCATCAAATAGTAATAATAATAATAGTTTTAACATTAACTTAAAAACCATAGGTATTTATATCAATATGCTAAATGAAATTCATAGCAACACTCGTCATAATATGTAAGAATTACGAAAAGTTTCACTAAAATTAAAGTCATAACGACACTTATTAAAATCATGATAAGAGAAACCAAGTATCATAAGCATTTTAATAAATTAAAAAAACTAAAAATAGTAATAAAACATTATAATGAGCATGGTTAGTCATAGAAAGTGAATAGATAGTAAAGAAAATTGGAAAAAGAAATAGTTTGTGGACTTCCTTAAACTGTAGGTTCAAAATATTGACTATTTGTATAATTAATTTGTATTTTTTTAATAAAAGGTAATTCATTTAAAGAAAGGGTAGTGTACATGTGATTCACAAAGTCATCACTCTATCTTTAGAGGGTTAGCTCTACTGTGGATTCAAATGCTTAAACAGTACATAAATCAATTTGGGAGATTAATGAACTGTATTTGCTATGGTGCTACTTAAGTATCCGACTTGCTTGAGTAACTAAGGCCTTATATGTCCCTGTGGAAGCTTTAGCAATTGTATAGCTTAGGACAGGTTCCACTCCAATGATGTTTTGTTCTTGAATTTGTGTTTGTGTTTGTATAGAGAAATGTGCAATCTAATTTGGTCTAGTTGATCCTTGAAGGTCCTGTGGTGCGTTTGTAAGGGACTTCAATATTTTGTTGTTCCTCTTAGTGCAGATACCTACTACAATGTAAGCTAATGCTATGAATATTCTCCATTTGTCTCCTTTTTGTGTATGTTTGAGATGAGCACTCCACACATTGATGTTAAATTAAGTTGTAGGAGGGTTGTAAACACCACATATAGCCATATGTCTTTCAATATTTTGTTTTAGTAGGAGTAGGAAAAGAATAGATGGTTATGGGAATTTGCTTGAAGATTGCATATAGTACAATAATTGGAAATCTGCAAAAAACTTCCAGTTATGTCTAATAGAGCTAGTTTTAATCCAAATCCTTGCCAAAGAATATGAGCGTGTTTAGGACTATAGTCTTTGCACCACACCATATGGTACTACCACACTTGGGGATGTTTATCTCTATATACGAGTTTAGGTGAGGAAGTGGAGAACTGACTTGATCTTCCCGTCTCTATAGGATTTTGTTTACCTGCCTTACTAAAGTGAAGCTAGATTATAATCGAATGTTAATCAAAGTGGAGCTCATATTGGAATATTGCTACATTGTAGCTAGACCCTGAACTACATTAGCATCTAGACTGATGGAGATTTTAAACATTTGAAGTTCAAGGATGGGTGAAGAAAGTCTTGATTGAACCATGGATCAAACCAAAAGTTGAATGTTTCTCTATTGCAACTTGGAAGAAGCATTGTGACTTGAGCTTATATCTGATCTTGCTAATATGACTAATCAAAGAAGATGCATTTTTGGGAACTTTGAAGCACCAACTGAATTTCTCCTTTACATTGACCCATTTCACCCATAGGGATTGCCTGTCTTGTATTAACCTCCACAATTTCTTGGTAAGCATAGTTTGGTTCTTTAGTTTGGATGCCATGAATCCAAGTCCTCCTTTCTTGTAAGGTAAGCATGTTTCTGTCCATTTGATTTGCCAGCTTTAGGAATCAATTTGTGCCTAGACCAGAGAAAGTTCTTGAAAATTCTGTCAATTTTCTTAGAAATGTAATTGGGAATCATAAGCTGGGATTCGTAATGAACAGTTATGGGATAAAAGATAGACTTATATCATTTTTATTTCTAGATAACACTTTACTTACTTGTTTTTCAATAGAGATAAGGTAGGTAGTTACAATGACACTAGATCAAAAATGAATATTTCTACCACCAAAATGTTTAAATTCAAAAGTTTGGAAATGTGATTCATTATAATCAATGTATATACTTATTTACCAAAATTAATTGTTATGGTTATTACTTATAGAATGCTTATGTTTAGTATTGGATCCCGTTTCCAGAATCCAACTCTTAACAAAATACCATCATACTTGAGCGTGGTTCCTTGTAATCTCTTTTTGCTCTAATACCAAGCATGTTGGGCCTCGTTTTCGAGGTCCAACCCTTGAACCGTAAAACATATGCGTATTATTGCTCATGATACAAACGTGAGTGTAATCCAAAGAATTCGTGAAGCTTAAAGTCTCGTACCATTTCTATGTTCCTTTTCCATAACACATCTAACATATATATATGTATGTAATAATAATTCACAATCAAATAATCATCTCAAATCGATAACTTCCTCAAGTATACCTAATTTCAACTCAACCTTATATACATACGCAAATTCATACTTCCACTCAACATCAGCGATACATAATTCATAATTCCTTAACATCAAAGAATAGAGTTTTACAAGCTGTAAAGGCATTCCAAGCCACAATTACAATAATAATCCAAAATCTCAAAATACAAAAGTTACATTAACTAGAAATCCTTAAATGCAACTAAGGCCTTGTGTTTTCCAAAACTAACTCGTGGGTAACAAGTTTATAACGAAAAATAAGCAAAATCGTTGAAATATTCATTTGTCATATAAAAATCATAATGAATTCATAAAATGCTTCATTCTTAAATTCTTAGTCAAATTCACAATTCGAGCTCAAAACTCATAGCTAAAATATCATCACATCAACACAGCATATCCATTTAACCATCATTACAAAAACACTCAATTTATGCAACATACTTGACAATTCAAAGATGCAATGCACAAACAAATGGTTCAAGAGTTTCGTGGAACAAAACGAATAAACCGAAGTTTATATCGTGAACAAAACGAGTCCAACTTCTCAGGATCTTGTGGCCTCAAGCGGGCAGCCGGGAGAAGGCTATATGTCGACGTACATGTCACTAACGAAACGTTCCTCTCTTGCCCAAACAGAAGCACATAATCATGCTCAAATCAATTTATCAAATGCTCATACTTTCAAGCTTTTCTATCTTTTCATTCATACAAAATGCTATGACATGTTTCAATGGCATAACTTGATCATTAGTCATAAATCACAATGCATTTTCAATAATCACCATACACATGCATTTTTTCACATTCACAACAATTCCAATTCAATCAATTAAGCATATACACGCATAAGCAAATTCTTTAAATCATTTAAAAGCAATATATGAAGTAATTGAAAACGTTTAGTTCTCTTGATTTGGAAAAACTTTAATGGCTCATTATTCAATTATAAACATGAAACCCACCTGAATTCCTTGCTTGGATACATGCGTAAAAGATGCCTCTTCTCTTGATCCTCTTGCCTTCCTTGATTCCCTTTATCAAATACAAAATTTCCATTCAATAGGAAAACAATTTGAGGACCCATATATTACATATTCACTAAGATAAATTCTAAAAACTCAAACTCTTCCAAAAGTCCAAACATTTGGGTCAATTTTACATGATCACTCTGATCAAGTAAATGACAAAATCTAATAATATTCTCTTATAGAAAAATGTTTCTCATTGTCTTAAGTTTATAATGACACCAAACTCATTCAATTTGGTTTAGAAATCTGAAAGTTATACTCCAAACATATTGGGACTATCCTTATGCTGAAACGATATTCTATACTCAACTTCCACCCAAAAATTGAGATCTTTATAGACTGAATTAAAACTTACTTTCTTCATAAAACTTGTAGCCCTATGTCTTTAATTTACGTCAAATCAAAAAATCACTCAATTTGGACATCTAAAGAAAAAGTTATGCCCAAAATACCGAAGTATATTTGTGCAAAAAAAAGGGTTTCGCTGCGAGAATATTAGAGTTCGCCGTAGTGAGGGCAAAAGTTCGCCGCGGTGAACAAGTCCAGAAACCTCCTGAAAACCTGTTTTTCAACATTCTTCATCTATATACCTCCCATCTTTCAAATATAACCCATCTTAACCCTAAACCATCATTCTTACTTCATTTCTAAGCTCATTCCAACCCAAAATCATTCACAAACACAACATAATCATTAACCCTAGAAGATTAAAACATTTTTCCTATACCATTCCTCCTCATTTTCACTTCTAACTATCAATCAAGAAGGTTTGAGTCTTGTACTTACTTGTTGATGCTTCAAATTCTTCAAAAATCTCCAAACCCTAGCTTTCCTCTTTTCTTCTTCTTCTTCTCCTTCATCCATATTTCTTTCTTTTCTCACATTTTCTTCTTCTCTTAATATCCTAAATGAGCGTGCAATTGTCCATTTTGCCCTTTACCTACTGCCTTATGTCTCATGCCCTTAAGTGTCATGCCCAATTTGACCTTATAACATCTTACCACTTTAAACCTTTAATTAAAATAACCTATGTCATAATAATCCTACTAACGTTGATATAAATAAATAGCTCCAAAAATTAATCCATCAAACCTCATAATTCACTTAAATCATGCTTAATTCAACAAGAAAAAATTCAGGAGCCAACACTTGACATTTGTTTCTCAGACATGCCAGCTAAACTTTAGTGATTCTCACTTATCAGCTCCCTCTTCTTACCTCGCCAACAAAACTTCATGGTTCCTTTCTAATAATTAAATACTATATCATTCAACATCGATAGCCATTAAACCACCAACACCATATAATTTCTACCTATATCAATAACCAAGGCATCTATACAAAACTCTTTTCCACCCATCTGCCATTTAAGGTTCTACACACTCGAGTACAATTTAACGTATTCCTCCTCATACTACAATCGCCAAATCTTTCACATCCTCTAACTCCTTAATGATTCTATTACTAAATTTTTTGCTAAGAAATTTTTTGTGCTCCCACCATCTACTAATATGTAGATAACCTTTCTTTCTATCATATCCTGTACCTTAATCTATTGATACTTTACTATACTCACTCCTAATATTGCCTATAACAAAATGTTAGGATACTCCTCCTCTTCAACTTCCTTAACTTCCTCATTCTCTCCATCTTCCTCTACCACAAACTTATGCAACATTTTCTTTTTTCACTTGTGACAAGGAACATATTTTTCTTCATACTGGAAATAAACCCTTTGGCTCTATAATCATCCAATTATCTTCTAGAAGTGGTCTTGTTCCATTTCAACTTCCTTTCTCCTTTCTAGTTTCTATTCACAAATTTAGGTAATAAACCTTATGATGATTTTAACATATTCATTGAATTTACTGCATAATATGAACATTTTTTTTAAACCTTCCCACAATTCCACACTATGCAACTACCGTTTCATATTTGTTAGCTAGTTCATATGCTTGTTAAAAAGTCTTAGGATTCCATATCTTTATTAGGCATTTGATCTTAACACCTATCAACGGTTGATGTGTGCACAAACATTAGGTTATCAACACTTGAT
>JANZLX010000004.1:21214515-21224548 GCA_025531955.1 Erythroxylum orinocense | reverse complement strand
TCTCAGTTTGCCATCGTCTCACTTTCACTTACGCTTCCGTCTTACTTTTCTGTACTCTCACTTTGTCTTCCGCTTCCATCTCACTTTTTTATTCTCTCACTGTCATACTGCTGTTTCGTCTTACTTTTGTTCATACTAACATTTATTATTAATATTATTACGACGCAAAAAACTAATAAATAAAAAATATATCAAAATAAACATCTAATTATTATAATTTTAATAATTAACCGCTCCAATTTTTATTAAGCTATTTTTATAATTTTATATGAATTAAAAAAATTTTCTTAACCATTTAAATTTTTATTAAATGTACTGGACATTTTTAGTGCATATTTGCGTAGAGTTAACCTACTAGCACTAGAAAATGCTGGCTATATCAAGGTGGTCCAGTCCGACCATCGTAAAACTCCAAAAAGAAAATAAAAACACAAGAAAGCAACGCCTTGTTGCAGCAGATTCAACGTCAAAATCTCGCGTCCTTCTCGGTTTACTATATGGCGTTCGCCCACACTATCTTGTCTTCTTCTTCTTCTTCGTCACTGGCTCTTCGAATGCGTTATCGATCATCCAGATTCATTTCTCCTCATGAATCGTCATTGTTTTTGCCTTCCCTTCCTTCCAGCTTCAGCGCCCTCCCCTGCAAAATGTAAGTTTATCAGCTTTTCCTTTCCATTTTTTATCCTCTCTCTCTCTCTCTCTTTTTTAATTTCAATGCATTTTTCGGTTTGGTTACTGAGTAAATTTACGTAGAGAAGCACAATCCTACTTTATCTTCCCTTTTCCGCATAACGATCCATTCTTTCACGAAATCTTTAATTTTAGTTTCTAAAATTCTTTAGGTGGTTAAAGCGGCTCTATTATTTTCTTATATATGTATTAATTTTGAATTTCAAATTTTGTAGAAGATAAAATCATCATATTTGATGTATATTAGGAGATTTAAGATCAAGATGAAATCACCTTTCCTTTTCTTTTATAAAATTCCACCAGTGGATGTATGCTTAATTCGTCCTATATTCTAATCCTTACTACTGATGAATGGTTATGCAGGAACATTTCGTGTGCTTCCACCAATAATACTAATGCAGCGAGCGCCAGAGATACAGATGCAGCAAGTTCCACTTCATTGGTCGGTTGCATACTTCTTGTACTCCGCTTTTCTAAGTATTTTTATATGTTTGAAATCAGATAAAAGTTTTCATATTCTTGTAGCTTATGGGCATGGACGAATTATATTCTCTTGCAACCCGATGATAACCACTTGCTGTAGAGGATTATCATAACTTGTTTTATTGAGGCCTATAACTTTCTAAAAAATTTACAAGGTAATAGTAATTGCAGACATCTGAAAATGAAGCTGATTATGTTCCTATGCCCATAGTACTGATAGATCAAGATTCAGATTCTGATGCAACAATTGTACAACTCAGCTTTGGAGATCGGCTTGGAGCTCTAATTGATACGGTGACGTAGCTTTGGCCTACTCATTCCTCTTGCTGTTTCCTCAGTTTCTAGTATAATTATCAGAATCAAATGGGAACAATGCGTTCATAGAAAATGGTTGGCTATACCCACAAGCCCAGACCTCAAACTACCGTCATTACATGGTTGATCTGATAACTGAAGACTACATTACGGTGATATAATGGTGTCATATGGAAGATTATTCATCTGTGAAATTTCGTGTCCATGGGAAATAAAGATTCTTACTTCAAGTTAGGAAGTTCTGCCTAAGGCTTAATTTCTGAGGGATAATGACTGAGTTTTATTCTGAATTAGGTTACTCTTCTGTTTTAGAGGGTGTTTGGAGAGATATCACCTGATATGCTCGTATTTCCACACACATGCATGAAATAGTCAATTCGTAATGCTTAAACCAGTGCATTTGTTTCATTTTTGTAACTTTATATATGGTTTTTTATCACTGTTCCTTGGGAATAGTCTTGTTAAGATATTATTATGTGAACTTTGAAGCTGTCGTGTCTTGCGGATATGAGTCATTTTTCCATGGCAGCAACTCAGTTATCTGTGACTTTCTTGTTCAATCATGTTGCAGATGAATGCATTGAAAATTTTGGGATTGGATGTGGCCAAGGGAACTGTTCTTACAGAAGGATCAGTTAAACAAACAAAACTCTTTATTTCACGATTGTGAGTCTTATTTCAATCATAGTATGTTTTTGGCATTTACTAGTAGAGAACATCATGTAGATTTTACTAGAAGGTTTCCTACGTGTTTTCAAAATTGTGGAGTGATCTATCATTGCTTTGATCTCTTAAAGTTTTAAGTCTCAAGCTTTTATCGTTGTCTAGTTTCTTGAGTATATGCAATCAATTGCACTGTTCTCTCAATATCACATCTTCATAAAAGTGAAAGACAACAACTACTAGTTGCATCTACCATACTCACACACATGCAGTTCATTCACGTCTATATGCTATATGTGCATCTCTGTTTATGGGTTGCCCTCCAGCTTAACAGTTGGGCGTTATTTTAAAGAATATATTTTTGTAGAAAATAAACATTGTAGGAAAATCCGTTGTTCAACATGCTACTTTCTAAAAATAAGCTTTTGAAGTGGTCTACGGAAAGATATTTCAAAAGTGTTGTAGCACTTGCATCAAAATACTTTTCAAAAGAAAAAAAGTAAACATTGTGCTGCTTGTATATTAACTTGTAATATGTTATAATTGTCACGGTACCAACAGTCTAGTACTTATCCGAAGTTTTGATTTCCTGTTGCAAAAATCTGTTCAAATTAAATTGGCATTGAAATGTGAGATAACTATTGAATTACGTGATTTTGTAATACTGGATGGTTCTTGAGAATTGGCATGGCTAACTTTGTCTTGGGTTTCTTTGTTTTCTACATAACATGCACTTCTGCATTTGCATCAAGTGGAAGAAAATGAATTACCAGTAAGGGAATTTGTGTCTTTCCTGCAAGTCTTAGCTTTAGACATTGGTTTTGTTTATGCTAGAGACACTGGACGCAAGGTTGAAGATCCTGATCTGTTGGAGAGAATCCGGCTTACCATCATTAATAACCTTTTGAAGTACCATCCAGTATGTCTGCTCATATTAGTTTTAGATTTTTGTCATTTAGTTCCCCCAGCCCTTTCTTTATGCTTCTTGGATCGTTCTTTTGGTCATTCGTTTGAGTGGATCCAGGAGAATTTTCTTTCTCTGACTTTCTGTACATTTTCTAAAGGAGTAAATGTCTACTTTTTCGATGGTAGGAATCTAGTGAGAAACTTGCAATGGGCGAGGCTTTTGGAATAAAGGCTCCAGAGAAAAAGGTGAATGTAATGTTCCTTGGTTTGATGAATTTCATCTTGTAGCTGGTTCATTTGCGCAGATTTATTTATCACATTCAATTGTCATGTAATTTGAGTTAAAGTCCCTGCATAATGGTGAGGTTCAGTGCACCACTTTGCTTACAAATTCTGGGTCTGCATCTTTCATTTTTTATTGATCTTTTCTGGTAGAGGTTGGCTGCCTTCTCCTCTGTACTTGTTTCCATGAAGAAAGGAGTAAGAAATTAAGATACAAGGAGTAACTATATGAACAGAACAATATGCCAAGCATGCATCTAAAAAAGCTCTACATTTTTGGAGTTAATCTTTTTCCTTGTGGAAATGTTTCACTTGCATGATGAAAATTTCAAAGTTGAACGATCAATCAGATATCTTGAAGTTGATGTCTTTAAAATGTCAAGAGAGTTTAATAGTTTCAGAGTCTTTTCTAAGGAGCTGTTTAGTTGAAATGTTAATGGCAATTGATAGTTGAAATGAGGAAGACAGAATGATGATTTCTGATAAGTACACATTGCAAAAAATTGTGTCAAATATTTGTTGAAACCTTCTTTACACCCCATAATTGTTATGAGGGAGCATATATTAGAAAGCTGGTAAATTTCTTCTTCTTTTCCTCTATTTTCTCGATAATAAAGCAAAATTTATTGGGTTTTGAGATTATTTTTGGTTCACTCAGTTGTATTTCCTTACCCATTCTCAGTGTACTGATTTCAACACTCAGATGATCTTACTATCGTAACATTGCCTACTGTCACTGAATGTTAAGTAAGCAGTAACATGGATTTGAAGGACTTTACCTTCTTCAAAGTATTACCAACAATAGGGTAGAGACAGATGGTCTTGATTCTTTTGGTTTAAATAAGTGTATTCTGTAACATCGATTTCGGGTTGGGAGATGAATATGTTGTGGTTTCAAACAATTACATGCTGTATTGATTAACTTGTTTATCATATGGCGGCTGCATCTCTGCTTACATTTTGTGCTTAATTGCATAAAACAAAATTATGTTTGGTTTCTGGATATTTTGAAGTTTGAACCATGATTCACCTGCTCATCAGCCTTCAAACCCAGTTACCCTGGTGCAGAGATTTTTAAATTTTTAACATCTTTCTTTTACTATAACTCAAATAGTATAATTTTCATTCTGACTTTTGCTTGTTGTAGCTTGATGTTGACATTGCAACTCATATACATGTGAAAGAAGATGGACCCAAGAGGAGGTTGGTATCTCTGCAGAATTCTAATTTTTCATAAAAGTGTGCTGTTTCAATTTCCCATTCCTTTATTAGGTTGGTATAATCAATAGCTAAATGTTGTGTTTTATCAGCTTGCTTTACATTGAGACGGCAGATCGCCCTGGATTACTCGTAGAAATCATTAAAATTCTTGCTGACATCAATGTTGATGTTGAATCAGCAGAGATTGAAACAGAGGTCTCTCTCTTTCTATCCCTTGCTTACTCTCCACTGAAAATATGCACACACTTCTGAGACAAATATTCATTTTCCCAGCTTTTTGTCTGCAGAGCCTCTGCTGATTATAACTTCTGTCTTATAAAACAGGGCTTGATAGCGAAAGACAAGTTTCATGTGAGCTACAGAGGTGCAGCACTGAATAATTCATTGTCTCAGGTAATTGATTAGGTGTTTTGTTAAGTTGTTTGATAATCTGTTACTCCTTTGCCTTTAGTTAATGATCCGTTCCCTTTTGGGTTGTAAGAATGTGCTATTGTCAGAAATCAAAATATTTCTAAAAGTCTGAGGAGTCTTTTACTTTCCGGCTAAGGTTTCCTGCTGTTTGTGTAAGAACTTAACTGTATACAGACTTACATGAAAGTAATATCCACAGTATGCTGAAAATCATAATTTTGACATAACTGAAATTTGAATATCTAATAGCAAAATTTGGAAAGAATTCTATTAATGAAAAAGTTTTAAAAAACTGTGAATGAGTTTAATTGTTCTCTAATTATAAAATGTGTGAATATAGAAAAATTCAAACGTCAAAACTTCGGTCAATAGAATCTATACATGAGAAAAGAAGGTATTTTGGTAAACCAATCAAAGCTGAACTAAAACTACCAATACTAAATTAAAGTTTCTTTTTGATGATTTCTCCATTTCCTTTCTTCCTCATAAAATCTTTTTGGTCTTCACTGATTACATGGTCAAGACTTGGCAGTCCAAACATGTTTAAAGTTGTTGCTGATAGCTTACTTGCTAATGGGACTAATATAACAAAACAAAAAAATGTTAGCTCTTTCTTATTTTGACATGAAAAATTATACCGCAACCACTGATGTAAAAGAGGTATACCCTTACTCTTTATCTTTCCTTTTCATCAACTTGAAAATTGAGTCCCCCTATGTCATACACTTCCAATTTTATGTAAATGAAATGGTAAGATATCTCAAATAGATGTTCAAGTGAGTGCTTTAAATGCTAATCAATTAATTAATTTTAAAACAAAATTATGATATTATTTTTGTTAATTAATTAATTTGAACACCTAACAATGAATAGTACATTATAGAAAAAATCTTAGTGACTTGGTATTCACAATAATATCATGTGTAATTAATTTGAACCTTTGTACGTGTCAAGTATGATTAGTTCTAAATGACATGCTTTTCAATAATTCTATGTGTGATGTTTTCTCAGTGATCTCTTTATTTCTCCTTTCATACTCGAAAGATAGATAAAAAGAGACACGCCTATACTATGATTCCTGGTCCCTTTTCTTTTTGTCAACTTGAAAATTCTGAGTCCCCTTGTTTAATGTTCTCCCAATTTTATGTAAATGAAAGGGTAAAATATGTGAAACAGATGTTAAAGTGGGTGTTTTAAATTATAACCAATTAATTAATTTGAAAACGTAAATATGGTATATGAGATTATCTTTAGTTAGTTAATTAATTAATTAATTAATTTGAGTTAAAATAATACCATATGTAATTAATTTAAATTTTTGTAAATGTAAAGATGATTAGTTTTAAGAATGGCATATTTTTCAGCAATCATTTTTTTTCATGTTTTTAGTGATCTTTTCACCTTTCCTATAGGATAGATAAGTTTTCCATTCTCCTTGCCTGTATGACTCCTCTCTCTTTTTTTGTTTTACTAACGTTGTTCGTTTCTTGGATCTGTAGGTGTTGTTGAACTGTCTGCGCTACTATCTTAGAAGGCCAGAAACGGATATTGATAGCTATTGATGCCTGGCTTGCTATGTTTTGGTTGTAAACCTATTGTAACTTTTCATTGTACTTAATAGTCTGTGAGCTCTTGTTAATGTCAAGTTGTATGTTACTGAATTCTCAGAGAGATTGTGTTCGTATCAGCTACCCAAGTTGTTTCGCGAACAACTTGCACTAATTTTTAGAAAGAATAAATGTAATGTAGTGAATGAAAAATAACTTGCCTTGAAGCGCGATTGAACTTGACCACTGCTAGGTTTGGTCTTCTGGGACTCCACACTCCCTGATATGAATGGGATTTCTTGGTTCGGTACTATGGAAATTTACACTCAGATTCTGCACGGTGGTAGAAGCTGTTAATTGTCTGTGCTTGCTAAGTCCAGGTGCATGAAAATGGCTGAATGCTTCTTTGTATCCAAAAGATGCGGCCTCTTATATTTTTTGTTGTTTAGAACAGATAGCAAATTGGGACACGTAAGTGAGTATCAAATTATGATAAAAATGAGGCAGGCAGGGTATTCAAATGTTACAAAAGTTAGGGGATCCATTTGAGATCCATCCACCTTGAGTTTGTAGAAATGGTATAGAGTTCAGAAGAATGAAAAGAACATTTACACCGTACTTGTCTATTCACACTATGTACAGAGAAGATTAAATCAATGAGAACTAACGGTAGACGACCATGATCCATACCATCATCCTACGTGCCTTAATACTACCTCTCGAGTCTGTACTTTGTAATTGTATGTTCAAGTCCTAAAGTGTGAAGAACATAATGACACTGTGAAAATATCAGTTACTTCTTATGATGTAGATATGCTAGTCATTTTTGTGATGTAGTTATGTCAAGCCATATCATGTGACAATAAAATAAATCAATGTTCCAACAAGCCTTCGATATGAAGAAGGATTATTAATATATAGTTACCATTAGACGTGTCGAGATGTAAGTTGTGCTCCACGGGAGAAGAGATTAGTTTTGCTACCGGAAATCCAATACCTTTAGGAATTTCAAGATCATACTTTCGTTGTGAAAGAATAATATTATTAAATTAAGGGAAGTTACGATCCTTATTTTGATATAATAAAGTGTAATAATATCTAATTATTTATTTTTTGGTATCTTAAAACATAATAAAATTGTCTAAACAATTTATAGAGAACAAATACATTTAAGTCCAAAAAAAAAAAAAAGACTTCAGACTAATGAACATCAAGATATAACAAATTTATAATTTATTTGCAATCTTTCTTGTATCTCATACTTTGTTATTTTAATACTTTAGGGAATCTCCATGCATATTGATATCATTTGTTTGAACTTAATGTATGAATCTTTTCACTTATCAAGAGAAATTAATATTTTGATTTTAAAGAAAACTTTCTTGATCTTTAAAATACTATTTCAGAATTTTTGAAATATTTTTAGATCTAGTTTTGGTTAAAGAAGGTTGGTTTGATCTTTGAAAGAATTTGAAAATGTGTTTTTAGATATATTGGTTGACCAGAATATAGGTGTGATCGATTAACGTAGCATTTGCTGTCGATTAATGTATCAAAAGAATTTGAGAAATTGTGTACCATGGAAGTGTGACATTGATAAGCTAATATAGTATATTGTTCAACTAATCTAGTTATCAATACTTGACAATTTGGTTGTTGGACATCTTTAAGATATTTGGGAGTTACAATAACATATTTACAAAAGTTTTAGACCATTTGTAAGCATTCGTTCATTGGTTGTTTATTTATTAAGACTCCTTGAATATTAAAGTGAATAAGTGAGATTCATTTAAGTTGTAAATATTAATTGGAGTTGGTTTTCTTATATTTAGGTGTTTCAAAAATCATCAAGGTTCCTCTTCATTTTCAAGAAAGATTATATAAGGATTCCTTTTTACAAAACATGTATTATTATAAGAAAGTTCTTTTTCACCTAATTGAAAGAAGAGATTAGTTGAATCTTAAGAGAGACTTACTTAATAAGACTTTATATGATTATTTCTTATCCATTTCTGTATAACATCCAAAGTCAATTGCATTTATATAATATGTGGTCGGGTCGGCAGTGCTAGGCCCAGACCCATCTCCAATTGACCACGGCCCATCCGGCCCATCAAGTGTTAGACTCTCATGTAAACACAATGATCTAAGTAAAGACCTAAACCTAGCGGTAATCTCAGGTATATAAGGTACTATTCTACCGTAATACAGGTACGAGATCACAACCCTAGCCTCTTTTCTATTCTCAACAACTGAAACTCTCTCAAAATACTAACTTGAGTGTCGGAGGGGCCTTCCGGGAACCAACCCCCGGCGTGTCATTATTTGTTTTGCAGGTATTCAGCAGCCAAAGCACACAGAATTATGGATCCAAACAATGATGTTCAGCCCCAGCAAAATCTGACTGAATCAATTGGCGCCCACCGTAGGGCCCAGCATCAGGACACCACGTCCAGAAATACACAGGTCAGTCAGGCGGCAGCAGCCAATCCTAATATAGCCGCCGTCATGGCTCTTGCGATGCAACGGATGGGTTTACAGCAACTCGTCGCTCACCCGCCACCGCATCTTGATTCCCGCACTCAATCTTCGCATCCAAGCGATCAACCGCAGCTCCATAACCAAAATCATGAAGAACAGAGCATAGCCCTGGAGGACGACGCTGAGGTCAATTCGCATCTCAATTCCCAGCACCCCCTGGATGCAAATTTCCCTGCACCGCCGCAAACCTCCCTCACCAAGAAACAATTAGAGGAAGCAGTCAACCTATTGATTCGCCAAGTCCTGCAGTCTCGGACGAAACAATCGCAGACCCCCGCTCGGCATATTGGTGTGCCAATCGATCACCACTCTGCTGGAGCCCTAGAGAAAATTGTGGACGATCGAGTCAATCTGGTCATGAACTCCCGCCCGGGCCGAGTGCCCGCACAGTATAGTTCTCTTTTCATCCCGGAGATCCTGGATAGCCTCCCTGCGGTCGGCACCAAAATACCGGCCCCTGAGAAGTATACCAGAAAGACCGATCCCCTAGACTACCTGCAACACTTCCAGTCGATGATGAACCTGCATTGTGTCCTTGACGCAATTCAATGTAAAGCGTTTTATACTGTTTTCAAAAGGCAGCCCGAAGGTGGTTTAATAGTCTACCTCCATGTTGCATCACTTGCTTCGAGGATTTCAAGTTGTTATTCCTCAATCAATTTGCTACCAATAAGCGGCCACAGAAAACTGCTCTAGAGGTGATGCAGTTGACCCAGGGAAAGAACAAAAACTTGCGGGAGTTCATCACTCGGTTCAATAATGAAGCCGTGGAAGTCCTCGATCTCACCTGCTCATCCATGCTAGCCGCCCTTATGAGTAACACGAGGGATGAGAAATTTAAGAAGTCATTGGCACTCGATCAGCCCCAATCTATTCAGGAGATCAGAAATCAAGCAGATAAATATATTCAGCTGGAAGAAGTATTGAAAAATACAAAGCGTAGAGCAGATGATCGAGAGCCGAGCGGTAGAACC
>JANZLX010000004.1:21191198-21201919 GCA_025531955.1 Erythroxylum orinocense | reverse complement strand
TTATGGAAAAGGAATATAGAAATGGTATGAGACTTTAAGCTTCATGATTTCTTTGGATTACGCTCACGTTTGTATGATGAGCAATAATACGCATACGTGTTATGATTCAAGGATTGGACGCCGAAAATGGGGCCCAATAGGTTTGGTATCAGAGCAAGAAGAAATTGCAAGGAACCACGCTCAAGTATGATGGTATTTTGTTAAGATTTGGATTTCAAAAACGGGATCCAACATATATGCTCCATGGTTTTTTAGAGGAGCTTATAAAATACAAACTATGTATGAACTATCAAGATATTGGAAGTCTTGAAACACAACAACCAATATATATCATATTATGAATTTTGAATTTTTTTCTTAATTCTAAATTTGATAATATATATATGTCGTGTCCGTGTCCACCAAATTTTAGAAGTTGGTGTGCACCTGTAACCGTGTCCATGTCGTGTCACGTATCCGTGCTTCTTAGTTCTAGATGTTAAAGTTTTCAGATACTTGTTACATGACCAACTTAAAGTTAGGCTTCTTTCAGAAAAAAAAAAAGCCGATGCCAGATGTAAAACTTTTATTAGTTCAGCTTTACTTGTTGCGCCAAAATCATTACCTTCGACAGTTCAAATCCACACCATTTTAAGCCTAGAACTTCTGCATCCGTCCAACATAATCCGATATAAGTTGTTAGGCTCCTAACAATATAAAAGAGGTTAAGATAGGTAAACAAAGTTTCCACAGGTCTTCCAGACATTGACATCCACATTAACATGTTCCAATGAACTATAAATTCAACCTAGTTTGATTCAATTACCCTCTCCAACTCTATATCCTCTTACTGACATGGTAACATGATCTTCAATAATCATGATATTACAAGAAATTGTCCCAAAACATGCATGCCAAATTATTATAGTTCAAGTATCTCAAGAAGCAGTTTCCAATTGACAGCACTATTTATGGAAAGTGTTTCGTTTATGCTAACATGCAGAGAAGAAACTAACAGAAACTTACAATCTTGCATTTTATGCAAATGAAATCAATAATAGAGTTTGCATATATCCCTTAGAAGTGATAATGGTGCGAATTTTATGACCACAAGGTCTACTCAATTATTTTAGATATTAAAACAGGAGCTTCAATCACCTACTATTCCCAACAGACCTTTTCAATGTTGTCCATCACAATTCCCTTGACTTCTGTTATCTAAGCTTTCAATTTGGAGATTTTAGAGATCTCTTCTAGATGGTTCTTAACATACTGCATGTGCTCCTTGAGCCTTGGCCTGAAAAAGGAAGCAAAATATGGAAAGAAGTGCAAGCTTAAAGAAAACATTAAAGTTTGAGATAACAAACATATGCATACCCAAACTCTTTGTGAAGACTGTAGGCGACGCTAAATCTATCTTCAAACACGTCGTCGTCGTCATCATCATCATCATCCGCAAGTGGGTGCCCATTCTTCATAATTGCTCCATAGTGCTCCTTAAAATCCTCTTTCACCCGTTCAAGAAACACAAATGGCACATTCCTCCCAAATGGTTCGTCAGCGACAACAAGGAAAACTGTAAATCCAAGAAAGAATACCTTAACAATATATTTCACCCGTAACAGAGATCACGTACCCTTATAAGAAGAAAACATTGCCAAATCTACTGTCGAGTAAGAAGTTAAATGTGTGGCCATCACAAGAATATGTGTACTTGCTGCTAGTTGAAGGAAGTTTTTGTAAGCACTGAACAGCAATGGTACTAAAGTTCCCTGAATATGAAGTGTGCTCGGCCAACACAACGTTTCCTTTTGCTACAAAGCTATATATCAATCCTTGCTGAGTCATCTCGTACTTATCTACTGATCAGGATTCCATAAAGAAATTAGATGTTACTTCCCACAAAATATAACCTAACAAAGCTTTAATATTGAAAATGTCATCAATCGATCAGAATATTCTTTCTTGCTCTCGTGTTCTTTCATGCTCAAAGCTATAAAATCTATTTTGAGGTTTAAAATTTGTATCTTCTTCATTTTTTTAGAATATTATTTCATGCTCTCGTGTTCTTTCATGTTCAAAGCTATAAAATCTATTTTGAGGTTTAAAATTTGCATCTTCTTCATTTTTTTTGTTGTTTCACAAATCATAATTCTTTTGAAAACTATTTTGAAACTGCATAAAAAAAATAGATAACACTCTTAGGCCTTTTGCTGCTTCTTTTTCATGAGCTCTTATTTGATTTAATGTTAGATTATTCCCTAAGGCTGGTAATTCCCTTTCTTCTTCCACCCATTGCCATAAGTCGAGACCTTTTAAATGAGTTTTTATCTTGACAACCCATACTTGGTAGTTTTCACTATTGAAATTTAAGGGTAGGAGAGTAGCTGAATGCTAGCAGCTATTGGAAGAAAAAAAAAATCCACTCAATCTCACAATCTCTCAAGAATCCATATCTCTGATACCATTTTGTAATTTAAAAAAAAAAAGATGATGAATGAAATGAGATAAGATAAAGATTAAACACTATGTAACACATTTTCATACTTTTATTATTAAAATTGGTTACCTTATATAGACAAAAAATAAGCAAATAAAATAGATTTTTCAGCCACCAAATCTTATTTATAAGATAAGATTAAAGATAATCTAAGACTTATTCTAAACTAATCTAAGACCTATTCTAAAGGAATTTAAACAACTTTAAAATTCCAACATCCAGATGCCACATCACGCTTCTTTGCTGCAACATGACCACCTCCACCAACAATGGCGTCGTTTCTTCGCTTATGCTCGCCACCACCAGCGGTTGCGATATTCTCGCTCCCACAAAGTGCAGAAGTGTCTCCCGGGATCCCGATACTACCTCATCCCCAATTTCGCGTGTTGGTTGTTGTTGTTGTTGAGTTTCGATGACTTGAAGAGACACTGCCTTGTACATTAGAGTGAAGTGGACGTAGTACGCGGTGAATGTACTATTGTCAACAGAAGAGGAGGAGAAGGAGGAAAGCCGAAAGACAGCGGTGGTAGTAGCGGCGGTAGATTTGACGAAATCAAAAGGGGTGATCTCAGAGGTAGTTTTGTTCTTAGAAAATTGGACACAATTACAATTACCCATGAGTAATGAATATGAGGGAGAGATGAAACGGAGAATTTAGGTGGGAGTTTGGTTTCTTCGGATCACAATGAGTGAACTGGAAGCAATAAGATGTGTCTGGGAGGATCGCTTTGGTATAAAGTGTTAAAGACAGTTTCATGAGGAAGGGAAAAAGAGAGGTGGCGCCAACGGAGTGGTCCTCACCTGCCTTTTAAGCCAAACTCACTCTGAATTTGGAAGATTTTTGTCCTGATAAGTGTAATCCATTTTTACGTTTCTTAGTTGTTGTTAAGCTAAATGTTTAAAGGGCTAAATCTATTAAGATTTTGTTGTATATACTTTGAAGATGTTATTCTCAACTAATTTTTTTTATATTAGTGTAAAAAAAATTTAAGTGTATATTTAATAAATTATTAAATATATGTAATAATTTAGATTATATATTTCAAAACTAATAATTTAGAGTCAAATAAGTAAATAAAAGATAAAGATTGAATTACAAAATTAGTGGTGGAAGTTTTTTTTGTGGATGATTAGGATGATAGTGGAGATATTGAAGATGGTAGTATTCTTACTCAACAAGAAGGGAATATTGTTCTTGATATTAGAAAGAAAAAAAAAAGAAGATAGATAGAAATTTTTTTGCACCAAGATCAACTTTTAGAGCTCAACCTTTAATTTGTAGTGCCTAGAAAAATGGCTCATAATGTGGATATGAGAATGGTTAGATGGTGGTACGATTCAGGTGTAATATTTAATGTTGCTTATTATTATCAGCCTATGGTAGATGTTATTACTCTTACTGTCTAGGATACAAAACTTCTTCAATTGATGAGTACAGAGGTAAACTTTTGAGCAGTTCTGTTTATGAAATAAAAATTTATTTGAATGAAAGAAAAGTGACTTGGGCTACTTTAGAGTATTTAATCATGTGTAATGATTAGACAAATAGAAGACGTAAACTTGTTATTAATTTTTTGGTTTATTTTATAAAAGGGACAATATTTTTAAAGTCTATTGATGCATTTAACCTTGTTATGAATGTTGATACTCTATTTTAGATATTTGATGAAGTTATAAATGAAGTTGTCAGAAAATATTGTTCAATTCATTACTGACAATAATTTTGGTTACAAGAAGTTAGAAGAAGATTGTTATAAATTCAATGTAATTCTTTTTATTGAACTCCTTGTGATGCATATTGCATTAACTTGATATTAGATAATATAGAAAATGTTATATATTTTCATATTATTAATAAGACTATATAGAAAGCAAAAAAAAAACAACGAAGTTTATTTACAATCGTACATGGGTCTTAAATTTAATGAGAAATGATTTCATAAATAGTAGGAATATATTTCATTTTGTTATGAAGATTGGCAAATAATTTCTTATCATTTCAGTATTTTATTTTGATGAAGAAAAAGTTGAGACAAATGTTTACAGGTAGTAAATGAGTTGCATTTCAGCATGATAACTGTTTTATTCAAAAGACTAGCCATTTGGTGACGAAATTACTAAACCATTGCAAAAGGTAGCCTATTTTTTCCTGATTCTCGTTAATCGTTGCAAAAAATTTCTTTTAGCGATGATTTTATAAAATGTCGCAAAATGTTAGACTTATCACAACGAATTGATAAATCGTGGGTAAAAGGTTACTTTTAGCAACGATTTTTAATTTGTCTCCAATTAAAATGTAACCAAAACATACATCTATTGTAGTGGTTAGTCATCATGCAAATACTCTAAGCATTGGATAGAAATATGGGAGATACTTCTTCTAACCCCCTTTAAAATAATATAAATTTTATCGTATTTAACTGTTGTTTCACAAATGCATTCTAGTCCTAAGCTTTGAGTCTTTGTAGAATAAATTATTTAGAAACTAATTGTACAAAGATTGTTGAATGGACTAAGAAGGTTGGATATACACACAAAGGAGATTTACAAATTTTCAAGCTAATACTTAGTTAGAACACTTGCGCTATTTAGAAGCAGTGGAATCAAAAAGTGCTCCAAAACTTTTGTATGAACACTTTTAGATGGATCTATTCATTATTAATGAAATCAATATAAGCACAAGCAAAGAGCTAGCCAATAACTAAAATGTTGCTATGCTTATGAATTCTACTAGAGTTTATGAATCGATTTTCTTTGAAGCCTAAATAAGCAACTTGACTCTTACTAGAGTCTATAGTATAGACTCTATCTTAATCCGGTTCACTTTGATGACTGTAACCAAGTGTTGAACTAGTTGTATTGAACTTTTTTTGAGTTAATAACAATTTCATCTTTCAAAAGAGGGATAACAAATTCTAAAGTGCTAAATCATTTGGATTTTGTTTAGTTCAGTGTCCAAGCTTGTCGGGAATCTCACATCGAACAACTATAAGAGTATTCAAGAATTTATAATAGTATGCAAACTTTTCCCTTTTGAGCTAACTTTTGGGAGTGAGTTAGGTCTTTCTAACATGGTATCAGAGCCAGTTTGTCTCGATAGTTTGAGGCGGTGTCCGGTTATGTCCATTTGCTCAATATGTCCATTAGATGTCTAGTCCTGCTCTGGATTGAGGAGGGTGTGTCAGGAATCTCACATCGGGCAACTATAAGAGTATTCAAGAATTTATAATAGGGTGCAAACTTCCTTCTCTTAAGCTAGCTTTTGGAAGTGAGTTAGGCCTTTCTAACAAAACTTTTAAAATTTTCAATTAAGTGATCAACTTTTTAAAACCTTAACAACTTTGTTCAAAACATTAGTTTGTTAGTATTTTGTTGATTTAGTTAACATAATCTTTTTGTCCATGATATTTAGGCGCCTATATGAAAAATTAATTGCCAACTAATCATCTAAGTGAACTAAAACACCTAACCCATTGTAAGCACGGGTAAAGAGCTAGGCAATAACTAAAATGATACTCCGCTTATGAATTCTACCCGAGATTGTTGATTGGTTTTTCTTTGAAACTTAAAGGAGCAACTTGACTATTACTTATCTTTGTTAGCTTCGAATGTTAATTGCCAATTTAGTCATTATTAGTCTATGATCTAGATTCTAACTTCATCCGGTTCATTTTGATGGTTGTAACTAGGTGTTGAATTGGTTAAATTGATCTTTCTTTGAGATAATATTACTTTCATCTTTTAAAAATGCGGATGACAAATTCTAAAGAACTTAACTTTTTGGGATTTTTTTAATTTAGTGTCTAAGTTTTAAAAATTTTCAGTTAAATGATCAACCTTTAACAATTCAGTTTAAAATGTTAATTTTATTAGTATTTTGCTAATTTAGTTAACAGAAATTATTTTGTCCATCACACGTCAATTTAGTAAAATACTAAAAAAACTAATATTTTGAATTGAGTTTTAAAATTATAAAAATTTGGCAGCTTAATTTAAAATTTTAAAAATTTAGATACTAAATCAAAAAAATTTAAAAAAGTTTAAGCATTTTAAATGTGCTATCCCTTCAAAGAAAAAAACAAGGGTTGAAATCTTAGGAGTAGAAGTTTTCCTTGCCACTCTTTATTTTTCTTTATCAGCTTGTGCACAAGGAAGTCAACGGGTACAGTTTCATTTGCTAAAATCATTATTAAACAAAGCTTGAACTAATTAAACTAGTTCTAAAGTTACCCTTTTTTACAAATGTAACTTAGTAAAGGTCTTGGTCCCTTGAATGATTAATGCTACATGAAGAATTTAAACTATATCAAAACATTATTTATATATTTCCTATTATAAGATTGAGAAGATCCTGCTATGTCAGAAAGACTAAATGGATATTAAGAATACGGGACGAGATCTTTTATGCAATATTATGGTATCTTATTTTGTCTCATGAATCTCAGCTATTTATTTATGCGAGTCCCGAGTTTATTTATATAGGATCCACGCAACATCTACATAAATAAATGACAGAGATTTATGGGACAAAATAAAACATTATAATATTGAACAAAAAATCCAAACTCTAAAAATACACATGAATAATTCATATAAGTTACACAAAAGACAAAGATATTTATAGATCATCGTTAAGGAGTGTCAAAATCCAAGAAGAAAAAGCGAAATTTAATATAGATGGAGAGAGAGTTAATTTGCATTAAATAGTGCTTTGGTCTATGGTAAAAATGTTGCTTTTACTCTGAAACCCTTTTGTCTTTTTCTTGTATACAAGTATAAACATACCTTTCACTGCCCTCACAAACTTACAAGAAGTTTTACACATAACTATGTATGTTTGTTTCTTGGCAATTGTCAGTTTATGGACACTCACAGTTTCTTTAGTCTTAAAGACATGCTTAGAACTTCATCACCAAACAAGCAGACTCTGGTGAGGTCTGAATCCATGTCTTCCTTGAGAGACCAATCCAACCCTTCAAAACCCAGTAACTCCACCAACTCAATTGCTCAACTTTTAGATGACCTCTCACTTGAAAAGAATCCTTCATCTCCTGGTCATCAAATGACACTGCCATTTCCAATTTCACCAACCAAGCTGTCATCTTCTTCTAATGATCAGCAAGAAAATTCAACTAATGACGCGGAAGATAGTGCCAAGGCTGAAAAGAAGCGTATTATGAACAACACTTGTCTGTATCTTGGCAAGTCACCAGCGAATGATGATCCCACCCGATTCTTTCCTCCACCTATTTCTAGCCTGAACCTGGTGAAGAAAGGCACACCTGTACTATACATTGAATGTAGTCGAGATGAGAATTGCTTTACTTTGAATGAGGTCAGAAATCCTGCCGGAGACATGCTTGTCGCTTCAAGAGAAAGTGGACGCTTGAAGTTGTATTTTGCTCCTCCTCAAGATGAAGAAAATGACGAGGAGGCTTCTGAGAAGGAAGAGGAAGCAGAATGACAAGATGGAATAATAGTGTCTACTAGTTTTGTATGTTAAAATAATGTTCCTCTCGTTGGAGGGGTTCAAGCAGTTTGGCATTGTTAATTAGTAGTTGTTTACTTCCAGTGTGTAGGTTGGTTCTCCGGGGTGACTAGTTCTTTTCTGATCAGCAAGTTTTAGGTCTTTTCAATCATATTAATATGTAATCAACGAAGGATTGTCCTCCCTTGGCAATATAAATGAACAAACTAATATTATAACAATCTTTATGTGGATTGTTTCAAAACAAAAAACAAAAGAACTTTCTTTTAAATAGTAAAATACCAATATAAATCAAACTCTATTCATTAGTGTTTAAGGTCCTTTGTATAAGTTATAATACTAGAATTTTGATTTTAATCGTTTAAAATTTAGAGTCAGAGTTTTGTTTCCCGCAAGGGACCTACTCAGCTCGAACAGAGATTAGTCTGGGTGTGAATGGCTTAAAAGTGTCTTCCCAGAATTGAGACCCTCCTAAGACACCTCGTGGGAAACCAAAAAAAAAAAGATTTTAATAACGAGGAGATTCATTAATATCATCAATTTTATTAAGTCCTTTATGACTCTTTTTAAGTATTAGTCTAATAATTGTTCAAGCTGTTTAATTAAGAAATCAGTTAGTTTCTTTTAAGAAATTGAATGCTAATCAAATTATTTTTATTAGGTGAAATAAATAAAATTAATCATAATAAAAAATTAAGAAATTATGTACTTGTGATCTTTTAGTGTAATATTTCATTGATCATCAATAGCCACTGCCACTACAAGCAAAGCATGTACTAAACAATGCTATACACGAAGGTGTCAAATAGGTTTAGAGCGATAAAAAGAAGCGTGGAAGCAGATGGGTTTTTATGATTTTTTTATTTATTAATGAATAAAATTACATAATGAACAAGATTTAGGTGTAATCATGAAATTTGAGTCCGAGGCTAAATTGAAGGTCATAGTTTTTTATTAAAAAATCTGATTTTAACTCGAATTCTACTTAATTTAAATTGAGCATTGAATACTAAATTATTATTGATTGAGAGCTTCGGATTTTGGCATAATATTTACTTTCTTTGGATTTTGACATAATGCATGTTCCCTAAGAATTACATGCTTTTACTAATTTTCTACACTCTTTAATTGAAAATTAAACCCATATGAGAAATGAATTGACCAAACCACTAGTCAAGATTCAGGCTTTGGGAAAACAATGCATTCACTTGGGCACGATATGGAGAACACTAGACAGACGGAAGGGAGGATTGCCTGAAGTTCATTCCATAACCTTTTTGCTATAAATGATCCTCCGACTCGTTGCTTTCTCTTTCTAAAGAACAAGATTCAAATGAATTACTCATTATCATAGGCTTCTTTCTTTGCAATGTCTTTCTAATAACAATAGAAACTAGGAATTCTCAGTTTTACACACTACTCAAACGTGTACAACTAGATGAGATGTTACAAGGAAGCATCAATTTAGAAAGAAAGATTAATTGGCTGCTACGTCCAATCCTCTACATCAACATATGGTATTAACAAAACCCATCACAAAATACAAAGCTTTAATTACAGTGCTAAACTTGTGCGCAACGTTATGTCCCTCTTAAATGAAAATAATCGCTTTCTTTCTTTCTTTCTTTTTTGTTTTTATACATTTTCTACATGTGCTATCTAACACTTAAAGCCTCCACAGACAAGAAACAACAGTATGATGATCAGAATAAGGATTGCCCCTCCCACCATCAACTTCATGTGGAGATTCTGCAGCCACATCTTCCTCCGCAGTTGCCTTCCTTGCCTCTGGAAGCTATCAGCCTTGATGCAAAAAAGAGCCCACAGAAGTCAAAACCCTTCAAAAACTAAACAAGCAATGCAATCTAGCATATATACCTGGAACTGCAGGTTCTCTGTCTTATCTACCAGAAGTTCAATCCTCTCCCCCCGATCCAAAACCTGCAATTCAATCCAGTATAATATCTTCAGACAAAATATTCATCACCACCTGCCTGCTTGCATGGAGATGGAAATCATTTGGGAATATTTAATCCCCACAATGATATAAAGCAACCTGCCTTCATAAGACAGCCTTTTCTATCTTCATTTTCTTGTTGGTTCCCGTATGTAGCACAAAGTAATTTGTCATACTGTGAACTAGGTCTTAACAAACTGTTCATTTTACAGACACACACACACACAAAGTACCCAAAAAAAAAAGTCATAACAATACAAAAAAAAAAAGTCCTAACAAACTGATGGAAGAGCCATACTTTAGATAGAAGCAAAGAATTATTTGACCATTGGCAACATGCTGAGAAACCAACGTAAAACCAAATAAAAATGCAGGATATATCATCGTTTTTAGGACCAGTTAAGGAGACTAAGGCAAGTTGGATCAGGAAAATTTTGCTTCCTTTTGTTGTTATTTCCAAAGTCAAAGACTAAAGTAAAGTTTGATATCAGAAACAGAGATTTCTTACTTTTACTTCGATAAAAAACAAGAAAAAAATTGAAAATCTGTGGTGGTTCAAAATAAATGTTTCCTTGGAGAACATTTTTCTGACACTTCCTTCTCATTCTATTTTGCAAAACATCTTTTAGTTATTTGCTTCTTTTTTTTTCGAACTGAACATGGTAGCAAATGAAGATAATTCTTTAATTTGTTTCCTGAAAAGAAAATTTCACTTACAACTTATTTTGGAAACATATTTATTTTGTAATTGTTAAACATATAGTTAACATTGATAAGATAGAAAATATAAACTTTAT
>JANZLX010000004.1:21108323-21121764 GCA_025531955.1 Erythroxylum orinocense | reverse complement strand
GGTAAAATGTGACATTTTTAGGCTATTGTGTTAAAAGATATGATTTTTCAAACTTCTGGCTTTGTGTAGGACAATTTAAAATTGGACAGAAATTTTAAAGTGACTTTTAACCCCCTTAATGACCAATTTAGTTTTTAAATTCTTTATAGAAGTTGTAGAGCTTCTTTTGATCTTTTTTATTGAGACCAAATTTGAAAATTTTGGAGTTTTAGGTAAAAAGTTATGAATTTTTGAATTTCTGTGTTTAAAAAATAAAATAAAAATAAAAAATAAAAATATTTTCGGAGCTCTCGTGGGCGAGCGTCCTCGTGACCAGTGAGCCGTGCGGCTCAGCAAATCTATTTTTCACCTTTTTGTTTGTAACTTTTTCGTCCGACCTCCGTTTGACTCTATTTTTGAAGCGTTAGTTTTCTAACACTTTCCTCTACCTTTTAAAAAAATTTACCTTTTCATGCAAACTCTAGAGCCTTAAATGAAGCAATTGGATGTAAATATTGGTCATGCTTCCGTATTTTGGTGAATTCTTGAGCTAGAGGAATTCGATTGAGGTGAATTTAGCTTAGGAATCGAATTCAATTTTGGGCTCTATGCAGATAAATTTTATTGAGAGATATTAAGGTGAATTTTTAAGATTCGTTGGGGAGGAAATGAAATAAGTTCGTTTTGAGTTTCTTCTGTGTTGAGGAATCCCCTCTTGTGGGTTGCGTATCCAGATGTCACGTAGGACGTCAGACACGTGTGTCACCAGGGTAGGGTTCCAACATTTACCCTCAACCCAGGTCTATAATAAATGGTTTGTTACCATCCTTTTCACCGAATTTCAGTTTAGTTGCCTATAAATAAGCTACATGTTGCAATACAATAAGAAGGACATAATTGATAAAATTAAAAATGTTAAGTTCAGTAGTGTCTCTTTTAGTAACAAACTGTTAATAACTTAGGGAATAATGAAACTCCCTGAATTGTTGATTGAATCCAACAGCTCATCATGTAAGAGGGTGAGTTCTTCTTCTTCTTCAGTCAGCCTCGTCTCCTCTTCTA
Source organism: Erythroxylum orinocense (assembly GCA_025531955.1). Taxonomy (NCBI): domain Eukaryota; kingdom Viridiplantae; phylum Streptophyta; class Magnoliopsida; order Malpighiales; family Erythroxylaceae; genus Erythroxylum; species Erythroxylum orinocense. The sequence continues at coordinate 21,120,723 of JANZLX010000004.1, read as the reverse complement.
CTTATTCTTCTTAAATAAAGACTTTCGTATATTCTTCAAGCTTTATGTCCGTTATCATCTGTTCCTTCTCCTCTTCTTCTTCCTTTAAAGATTTGACGACCTTAATTCTTATGAACAAACTACCTTCCTTCAGATTCTTTAGTATCTTATTCATATTGAATTTCACTTGTTCATCGCTAATCCAAAGGATATGATTACCTCCATTGACATCTACCATGCACTGTTCAAAAATGGTATAGCAAGAATTAGTGGACAGTTTTGATCCTCTTTAAAGTCTAGCTTGATGAAATCCATAAGAATTATAAACTTGGACACTTTTTTAGGCACATCTTCCACTAAGTCAAATGGTTTCTTTATCGATTGATCCACCAGCTAAATAAACATAGAAGTTGGCCCCAATTTCCTGAAGATTGACAAAGGTATAAGATTAATACTTGCACCTAATTCATATAAACATTTAAAAAACTCTAAATTACTAACTACAAAGGGTATAGCAAAACTTCCTAGATCTTTTAACTATGAGGGCATATGGCTAGTAATTAAGGAGCTGCAACTTTTTGTCATGGAAACCATTCGATTTTCATCCCAAATCCACATGCTTGATAATATTTCCTTGAGAAACTTCGTGTATGTGGGTATGCTCTTTAAAGCTTTCATAAAGGGCAATGTAATTTGCAATTTCTTCAGCTTTTCCACAAAATTTGCAAACTATATATCCAATTTATTCTTTTGAAGTCTTCATAGGAATGGTATTTTTTGTGGGTAAGGTGGAGGAGGACCGTAAGGATGGACTTTATTCCTAGTTTTACCTAATTTTTACTTCTTTTGGTCCTTTACAAGGTGGGGTTTAACTTGTTTTCTGCTAGTTCTTTTAGCTTTGTTCCACTGTTAAGTGTGATAGCCTTAAATAACTCTTTTAGATTTACTTCCATGTTGCTTGGAAGGCTTCCTCACATTTCTCATAGATAAAGCATTAGTAAGTTGGCCTACGTAAACCTCCGGGTTGTGATTGAAAGAGACATAAGCCTTCTCTACTTGCTCGAATTTCCCTTTCAGCCTCTTGTAGGCCTCTTCAATATTCGTGAGCTTGTTTATGAGCTTGCCTAATGATCTTGGTTTTCTGATGTGTGTAAGTTTTAAATAATTAACCTCGATAATATATAAGTGCACGGGTCGATCCTATGAGGAGGGATAATCTAATCCTAAAATCTAAGGCAAAACTAAAACAAGAATGCAATTTAATCAATCAAATCAATTACGAAAATATTGACAATTTAGCAATTGTAAAGCACACTTAAAAATCAACCTAAAGGACTACCAATTGAGAGAGAGGGAATCTTACCTAGCTTTAATGCTAACCTAATCGATTATCAAATACTGGATTATTGGTTACGATCCTAGAGTTAATTACTCTCTCTTGAGTTATAACCATTAAGCCTAATTTATAAACCCTAATTAGATTATAAAAGTTGCAATTTCTCAATTAACAACCTATCCAAATTCCTAATTAGATCTGAAGTTCTCTAATAAGCTATCAGAAACTATTGCAAGATCTCTCTTTGCATAATTTACCGATTTGATTTAATTCTTGTTCTATTAAATCACCTAACTCTTGTTAGCCCAATTTATTTATTTTTCACTCGATTCACCCTCTCAATTTATCACCAAATTATGCAATTGCAGAAATTAAATCACAATAAATCCAGTAAAATAGAAAAACAAATTTCATTAAATCAAAGATAAAACCCTGAACGTGAGTTTAAAAGCAACATCAACATCCAAAATTCCTATCATTAACTATTATTCCAATTATATACAATAATAAAATTGAAAATAACAGGAAATACGAAATTAACGGACGACGAGAGGCAGCAATGTTGGGAAACTCTTGATCTGCGAAATACGTCGAGTCGGCTTCTTCCTCTTTCTCTCTTCCTTCTTCTCTTTCTCTATCTCTCGATGATTCTCTCTACGATTTCTCAAAAAGTGGTTGAGGCAAAAAGCTTCTTCTTTCTATTCTTGTTATTCTATTTATGTTCTTTTGTGTTTAGGGATGAACTAGGATTTTTGTAGGTGTGAAAGGTCTAAAAAATCCCTCGAAACGTGAAGTTTGGGAGTGGCTGTGCGTCTGCCTGACCCACCCTGCATGCCATGATTGTGGCCTACATCTAAGCCTTCTGTCACGATTGTGCACTATCAGGCTATGATCGTGGGCTATATGGTTTTTTAGGTACGAGACAAGAGACTTAGTTCCTTAGTCAGGACTAAAAGACCCTTTGAATTTTGTAATGACTCAGAGGTCTATCAACTGGCTCCAGGAGTGTTGTGTCTAGTATTTGGTTGTTTTTGTTAGAACCTATATGATGTTATATAAATATTTGCCTAAAGAAAACACTGTAAATTTTGTGGATAAATGCAATGAATGTTTTAAAAATTTGCTAACTTTTAAATGATGTTATTTGATGCCATGTGTAATTTGGATTTGTTTTTGCTCTAATATGCCATTATCATAGGATATATACTTGAATGTTCCTGAATGTTTGGGTATATGCCCTATGGTAGTGGGATGTTGCATTTTTGGTATCAGAGCATAGTTTGGCATCTTTAGGGACAAATATGAGTTAAGATATGATAAATAGTGAGATATTCCGATAGTGATCACAACTTTTGTTTGTTATAAGTCTCCTTCCATAGGAGATCACATTGGAGAGTCAACTGATATGGAGTCTATAGGATTCATTTTAGAGTCTCCTGTACCTGAGTTTGCTCAGATGCCTCCGAGAATTCCTGTGAGGCAATAAAGAAGATATTATAAGCTGAGAAAGTAAGGGGCTGAAGATTCTATGGAAGTACAGACCCAGCTGAAGCAGAAGGGTAGTTAAAGAGAACCGAAAGAGTGTTCGATCAGATGAACTGTGAAGTAGAGGAGAGATTTGATTATGCAGTCTCACTATTGCAAGGTCCTACATATTAGTGGTGGAAAACTATTCTGGGCAGCACCACTAGACCTTTTAGCTTGACCTAGGGGGATTTTCTGAGGGCGTTCCAAGAGAACTACATGTCGAAGATTTACACGGATCAGAAAATGAAGGAATTTTTAGATTTGAAGTAGGGCAGACTCACAACAGCAGAATATGAGATAAAATTCAATGAGTTAATGGGGTATGCGACCGCACTAATTACAACTGATCAAGATAAATGTAGGTGGCTTGAGGATGGTTTGAATATGAAAATCAGAACGAGGCTTGCCATCTCTAACTTGGGCAATTTTACAGAACGCTGAGCAGCCTCAATCAGAATTGAACAATTATTGAAGGATGTTCAGAGAGAGCACAGACAGGAGGTTAGAGGTAAGAGGTAGGATGAGTCTCAGGCTGATTCTAGCAGAAGCTTCAAAAAGCGTCAGAACAGATCGTCTCGATTCTAGTCTAGATTGAGACAATTTGGATCCCAAGAAAGAGGTAGATTTGTTCAGTCTGGGGGAGGCAGAGGACAAATGCCTACCAATTAGTCGCACCAATTGACTAAATGTGAGCACTGTGGTAAAAACCATGGTGGTGAGTGTTGGCGGATATCGGGAGCATGTTTTCGATGTGGCTTATATGAGCATCAGATCAAAGATTGCCCTGAGATGTTGGGAACACAGTTTGGAGTTAGAGGAGGAACTATGACTGAGACTACAGTTCAGCAGAGTAGAGATGGCAGACTTGCATAGAGAAGCAGAGGTAGAGGTAGGACTCAGTCAACAGGGTCCAATGTTAGGACTGAGGTGCAGAACAACCAGCTGCAATCTCAGGACAGAGTCTACATCATTACTAGACAGGAGGCGTAGGACTCCCCCCGATGTGGTAGCAGGTGTGTTGAATTTTTTAATTTTGAAGCATATGCACTGGTAGATCTAGGATCTACCCATTCATTCATTACCCCACATCTGACATCTAGATTGCATTGTGAGCGTGAGACATTGAAATGTGGATTAGTAGTGAGTACTCCATTGGGTAGCACAATAGTGATTGGTGAGGTATGTAAGAGGTGTATGGTTCAGATTGATCAGGCAGAGTTAAAAGCTAATCTGATCGTCTTGCAGTTAAAGGAAATTGATGTAATTCTAGGCATGGATTAGCTTATAACTCATCGAGTTGTAATGAATTGCTACACTAAGGAAGTCATTCTTCAATCTCCCAATCAGCTGAGAGTAGTGTTTCGAGGAGTTAGTCAGGCACTGCCAGCCCGACTAATTTCATTCATGAGTGCTTTGAGTTTGATCCGAGGTGGATGTAAGGCTTATCTAGCCCATGTGGTTGACACTCGGAATGAACAAACCATTCAGGATATTTTAGCTGTTAGAGAAATTTTGGATGTGTTTCCGGTTGAACTACTAGGATTACCCCAAGAAAGGGAGAAGAAGTTCACTATTGAAATTGTTCCAAGTACCGCTCCTATATCAATTTCTCCATATAAGATGACACCTGTTGAACTGAAGGAACTGAAAATCCAATTACAAGAGTTGTTAAATAAGGGTCTCATCAGGCCTAGTGTGTTACCTTGGGGAGCTTTGGTACTATTTGTAAGGAAAAAGGATGAAACTCTAAGAGTGTGCATTGATTATTGACAGTTAAATCGGATAACAGTAAAGAATAAATATCCATTGACGAGGATTGATGATTTGTTTGATCAGTTACAAGGAGCTCAGGTGTTCACAAAGTTAGACTTGAGATCGGGATATTACCAGCTGAAGATAGCTTAGGCGGATATTCCCAAGAGTGCATTTAGAACCAGATATGGGCACTTTGAGTTTCTGGTAATCCAGCGGCTTTTATGGCTTTAATGAATAAGGTATTTCAACCTTATTTAGATTAGTTTGTAATTGTTTTTATTGATGACATTTTGGTGTATTCGAAGTATAGACAAGATCATATTACACATCTAAGATTGGTTCTTCAGTTGATGAGGGAGAAACAACTTTATTCCAAGTTTAGTAAGTGCGAGTTTTGGTTCGATCAAGTAATATTCTTGGGTCACATTATGTCTGGTCAGGGCATTCAGGTGGGCTCAAAGAAAATAGAAGCAGTGCTGAAGTGGGAAGCTCTGAAGAACGTGTCTAAGATTCAGAGTTTCCTTGGTTTAGCTGGCTACTACAAAAGGTTTGTCGAGGAGTTTTCATTGATCTCAACCCCTTTAACAAAAATTTTAAGAAAGAATGTGCCTTTCAGATATAGTGAAGATTGCCAACGAAGTTTTGAGGAGTTTAAGCATCGGTTGACTACAGCATCGGTGTTAACTATTTCGTCTGGTTCTGGAGGTTATGTTGTGTACAGTGATGCGTCGCATCGAGGTTTGGGATGTGTACTAATGCAGCATGGTAAAGTAATAGTATATGCATCGAGACAGTTGAGGTCTTATGAATTTAATTACCCAATTCATGATCTAGAACCTGCTGCAGTAGTGTTTGCCCTGAAGATCTGGAGTCATTACCTATATGGTGAAATCTTTCAGGTATTTACTGAGCATAAAAGTTTGAAATATCTGTTGAGCCAGAAAGAGTTAAATATGAGATAGAGGAGGTGGATAGAATTGTTAAAAGACTATGACTATACAATTGAGTATCATCCTAGAAAAGCTAATATTATAGCTGATGCATTGAGTAGGAAATCATACAACAGTTGGCACAAGTACAGTTATCGAGGTTACTGAGCCTAGTTCAGTTGAGCGCATTGAATGTTGAATTAAATTTGGAGCAAAATGATACATTGATAGCTACCGTGAAGTTGAAACCTATTTTGGTTGAAAGAATCGAAGAGGCTCAGAGTAGAGATCCAGGTTTAGTGAAGTTAATTGAGAAGTTAAAAGTGAATCCAGATTCTTAGTTTGAAGTGAGAGATGATACTTTGAAGTTAAAGTAAAGACTATGTGTGCCCAATGTTGATAATTTACAGATAGAGATTTTAGAGGAAGCATATTTAACAGCTTATGCTATGCATCTTGGTACTACCAAGGTATATAACATGCTGAAACAACATTACTGGTGGCCTGGTATGAAAAAGCAAGTAACAAAGTTTGTGTATAAATGTATAACTTGCCAACAGGTTAAGGTTGAGCATCAAGCTCCAGCTGGCAAATTACATTTGTTACCTATTATAGAGTGAAAATGGGAATGAATCACGATGGATTTCATTATAGGTTTGCCGAGGACTTCGAGGCAACATGATGTCATTTGGGTCATTGTGGATAAACTGACCAAATCGGCTCATTTCTAGTGCAAGAAAATCTTTCACTAGATCAGCTAGCTCAGCGATATATAAATAAGGTTGTGAGGTTACATGGGGTTCCAGTGTCTATAGTTTTGGACAGGGTTCCTAGATTTACCTCGAGATTTTGGGGTAATTTATAGACAATTTTGGGTACCAAACTAAATTTTAGTGCGACCTTTCATCCTCAGACAGATGGTTAGAGTGAGAGAACTATCAAGATTGTCGAGGATATGCTCATAGCTTGTGCTTTGGAGTTTCAGGGAGCATGGGATCAGTATGTGGCTTTGATTGAATTTGCTTACAATAATCAGTATCACAGTAGTATCGGTATGGCTCCATATGAGGCATTGTACAGCAGGAAGTGTCGTTCGCCTTTATATTGGGATGAAGAGGGTTTAAGAATTGTCGAAGGCCCAGAGTTGATTCAGGAAATTGTTGATAAGATAAAATTGATCCGTAGCATAATTAAAATGGCACAAGATATACAAAAAAAGCTATGTGGATTAGCACAAGAGAGATATGAAGTATCAGGTTGGTGACAGAGTATTCCTAAGAGTATCACCCTGGTGAAGTGTACTGAGATTTGGCAAGAAGGGTAAGTTAAGTCCACGGTATATTGGTCCATATGAGATAATTGAAAGAATCAGACCATTGGATTATAAGTTAGTCTTACCTTTAGAAATGACTCAGATACATAATGTGTTTCATGTAAGCATGCTTAAGCGATATCGATCGGATCCAACTTATGTGATACCAATTCAGGAGATTGAAGTCTCTAGTAATATGAGCTATGTTGAGAAACCTGTGAGGATAATTGATTACTAGAATAAGCAATTAAGGCACCGAGTGATTCTGATGTTGAAAGTCCTTTGGAAAAATCATTCGAGTGAAGAAGCCATATGGGAAACGGAGGAACACATGAGGAATCAGTACCCCTTCCTATTTGATTATTCAGCTAAGAATTTTGAGGACAAAATTTTTTTAGGAGGAGAGAATTGTAACATCCTGTTATCTGAATTAGGGTCTAAATGGAATTTATTAGAGATTAATGAGAAATTAGGAAGCATAATTCATGCTCATGCATCATTGTATATTCACACATATGTGAATATTTATTTTGCTACACACAAAAAAAATTGTACATACATTCATTGACATTTTTAGGTATAATTGATTTATAAATGAGATTAAAAATGTAAATTGTGGATTATTGCGTTAAAAATTTATTTGGCGAGTGTCATTATTATTTCAAAATTTTTGGTAAATTTTAGAAATTTTCAAAAAATTTGGCATATTTTGGATATTTTGAAATTTTTGGTGAATTATTTTAGTTGAAAATTTTATTTGGAGACTATTAATAATATTTTGGAATTTTAGGAATTTTCTGAAAATTTTGAGGTATTTTTATATTAAGAAAAAAATAAAATAAATAGACTAGTTAAATTGAGTCAAGTGGTAGCATTATATAGTGACACATTTCAACCATGCAAAATGCCACGATCAAGTTCCCCTCTGCTGTTGTTTATTCACAATGAAATTTTTGACAAAAACAAAAACTCTCCTTGCTTATACATCACCGAAACCAGTACATATACATTGTTTTTTTTCATTGATTCTTGCTGTTTGTTTGACCCACCGAAACACTTGTTCAATATTTTCTATTTGGCAGTCCATATATTGCTTTGTTTCCATCCATCTTGAATTTTTCCCAACCACCGAAACTTGTCCTTCGATATTACTGCTGGAATTTTTCTGAAATCAAGTAAGTTGTGTTTTCTGATTTACTGGATATTATAAATGATTTTGATGACGATTTACTGTACAAATCAATACATGCATGAGAAGGTTGGCAATAGAGTTTCAGTGGATAACCTTGAGGATTGAGAGATGAAGGATTGGTGAATTAGATTAGTGCATAAAACTAGTGTTTATTCACGCTGCTATGTTACCTTGCCATGTACTGCATGCATGTTAAAAGTGGTGTTAAATGAGTTTAAAGCTAAGTTTCTGGTGATACTATGATGCTAATGTAATGAAATGAGTTTTTACTGACAATGAATAAGTCAGAAAAATTGGAAAGTGTTGGAAACTAAGTTTACCCGAAATGTACTCTGTTTTTGGTATTAGTATAATTGTGTATGTTATGTAGTAAGTTTACCCGAAATGTACTCTGTTTTTGGTGTTAGTATAATTGTGTATGTTATGTATGAAGTTAGGTGTTTAACTGTGAATTCTAGATTTTTTTTACTTGTGTCTATTGATGAGCTAAAGATAAGTTAGAATCGTTTTAAGTGATCTTTTAGATAAATTGGTGTAGTCATTAACGTAGATTTTTTCTTACAAAAATGAGAAGTGGAAAATGTGGAGTTTGGGTTTTTAGATGTTTGATGTCTAGAGTTGTATTTTTTGCATTGCCTTGAAGTTATAATGAGTGTAAGAAATGAGTGTAAGAAGTGTTTAAGTTGGGAACAACAAAGAGAGAAGGAGTATGAAAAATTCTGGAAAATTTATGTTTGAAAAGAATGACAGTAGAGAGAGAATAAAAATGTGGCATTTTGGATTTGTAAGTTCGGAAGTGTAAAGTTGATTCTGATTGTATTTGGGAATGGAAATGCTGAATAGATGAGTTTTGAAGTGAAGAAGTTTGAAAAGAAAAATGGAAGAAGAGTGAAGAAAATTTTGTTGTTTTCGTTAAAGAAGAAAATCTGGGTTGTTGAAGAAGGTGATGAATAGTGTGTTTGACGTTGGTGTTTGAAATGTAAGTTTAAACTAGAGTCATTTTGTTGCATAGTTTGAGTCTTTTGCTTATAACTTTTTCATCCAAACTTCAAATGACTTGAAACTTGGACCAATGGATTCCTAAGACATTTTTATTTCTCTCCCTAAAAATTTAGAGTTATCTGAATTGATCTGAAAGTGATTGATAGGATGAAAGTGTGAAAATCAGTTGGAATGTTATGAACTGGAAAATTTCCATGATCATGCTTCGGTTTTAAAATTATAATTTGAGCTGTAGATTTATGAATGAGTTGATTTTTGATTCATATTAAACTAAAGACATATTTCTACAACTTTTGTGAAGAAGTCAAATTTTAATTCTGTCTCTAATATTTTCAAAATTGGCATATAAATGAGTTATAGCTTAAGCTGAAGCACTGTCAGGGATAGAAATCATGTCCTGTGGTGATTGAATAAATTGTATTATTGTGGACCGAATTAGGCTGAGTTGTCTTCACCAAAGTTGTAGCTTATTCTCTTAGCTTTAAATTGATATAAAGTTTGTAATTTTTGGATATCTGAGCTGAAAGATATGAGTTGTGAAATTAGAGGGTATGATCATGTACTAGGTAAAAGTTCAAATGTGTACAGTCTGTAGTATTTGGTGCATAACTCATTGAATACTAAATCAAATAGGATGATCTTAGAGTCATTAGAAATTTAAGACATTGGAGAACAATTTTCTAGAAGGAAGTTTTGCCTAATTTTGTCATTTACCCTATTAGATTAATTATGCAAAGTTGACCCCGAAATCATATGAGTAGAAAATCTGAAGTGGTCAATTAGGTTATGAAATTGATTTCACATTGTTTTATTTTGGTCCAAACTATAAGTACCAAATGATATTAATGAGGGCTTTGATATCTGATTGATTTGATGATGAGAATTTCAATAAGATATCCGGAATTGTCATTAAACAATGCATTGTGCATATTTTAGTTATTTAAGTACATATGCATAAAGGAATATATTTTCAATTGTGCAAAATGTGATATTTGTGAATGTGTTGTGTATGTTATAGAGGAGCACATCGGACGCCAGACAGACATTGCCAGACCATCCAGGCAATAGCTTCTTGGAGCGTACTATGAGTCAACCTAGATAATTTCCTAGGATTGTTTTGATTTGAATTTAATTTGATTTATTACACTTCCATTATTATTGAACTGTTTATAAGTTGTTTCTAGATTCCGGACCTGAGGTCCGAGAAGTTTAATAGTTGGGAATGTATTGGGAGTGTTATCAATTGTTATGAATTTGACATTTGATTCTCAATGAAAGTTGAATGCCGGACTTAAGTCCGATGACTGTGAAATCTTGCATGAGCATTTGTATATGATTGTGATATATGAGATATTCAAAAATTGTTGCATTTCATAAAATGCATGCTCAGATAAAGGCGTTGTGACTTAAGTTGCCAGTATGCAATGCTTCTACGTAGAGCTTTGCTCCATGATTTCTGATTTTACACGTAGAGCTATGCTCTGTGATTCTGTTTGACTGAGCCCTATATGCCGGTATTTGTATAAGTTGTGAATGGCACTCGATCACAACAATAAGAAAGAATGTTGAGTCTCATGCATATAACATTATAAGACTGAAATTTGTTGAATGATTTGCAATGCTGAATGAGTGATAAATTGATGTGATTTAATTGCTATGCTTAGTAATGTGGAATGCGTGATCTTATGATATACCATGTTGTGTGAACATCTGGAATGTGATTATGATATGAATGAGTGTTTGTAAAATATGCATGTGATCCGGTGAAATCATCAATAATGGTTCGCTCATTGAGTTTGCAAAGCTCATAAAAATTGCAATGTGATTTTTTAGGTACGAGACAGAAGACCTAGTTCTTTAGACAGGACTAAAGGACCTTTTGGATTTTGTAATGGCTCAGAGGTCGGTCAGTTGACTCCAGGAGTGTTGTGTCTTGTATTTTGTTGTTTTTGTTAGAACCTGTACGAGGCTGTAAATATTTGTTTTAAGGAAACAATGTAAATTTTGTGGATAAATGGAATGAATGATTTAAAAATTTGCTGACTTTCAAATGATGTTAGTTGATGTCATGTGTAAGTTGGATTTGTTTTGCTCTAACATGTCATTATCATAGGATATGTACTTGAATGTTTCTAAATGTTTGGGTATGTAACCAATGGTAGTGGGATGTTGCAGAAGCATTAGATTAGGCCAGTGTGTTATGTGGGCTTTGGTAAGGTCATATTGCATCATCAACAGATAAAGATCGTGGGAAGATCTTAGATGATGTGGTGACAACTAAGAGTTAGAATTGCAGTGGAACTCAACATCTGAAGATAGCGGAGATCTTCGAGGATGAGGATGTTAGTTTCCTATTTGAATGTAAATTCTATCTTTCTGCTATCTTGTAGATTCTATCTTATCAGTTAGAGTCCTACTTGGATGGGGTGTCATCTAATTGATCCATGTGATGTAATATAATAGAGATAGACGTGATCTTAACACGATCTTAGGCAGTTCAGTTTAAGTAAGATTCTGAATATAACTTGGCTTCCAAGCTAGAGTGCCTATATATAGCTAATTCGAGCTTTGCTCTCCTCATTCAGTCAGAGAGAGCTTTCCTTGTATTCTTTTGAGAGAAAGTAATATAAAAGTTGGTTTTACTGTATCTCTTTTGTTTTCTGGTTGCCTTTATTTTCTTATTGACTTCGTAACATTATTTTTCGGGGGTGCGAGATAAACACCTTAAGGGTTGTTGAATGCTAAAGTCTTGCTTAAACAGATCTGAATAAGACTGTCGTGCAAAGGGTGTTGGTGATCAACTTCAGTGAAAATTCGAGCTCCAAGGTAACCTTTGTAACACCTACCATTGTTAGGAGTAATAAGGTCATCTGAATTCCTTTCATTTGATAATCTTTGATAGACAACATTCGTTCATTTCATGTAATTTTGGATGGATTTATTGCATCCTTGACTTGTAAGCTAGTTTTTAAAAGTTTCTTGATATATTTTATAATTAGTTCAAAGAAAACAATTCCAAATTTCTTGATACATGCATGTTTCTAATAACTAACATAAATGTTTGAAATTTTGTAACATAAAATTATCTACATTTTACATTTTCTATTATTTAATAATTATCATATATTTTTGTTCAACTTGCAAATTCTCAAGTACAACAACAATTCAATGAAAATCTCACTGAAATGTGAAGTTTGAAGAAGTTCAGTAATAAGCAATTTTATCTTAGAAATTATTATATATTTCAAATAATTGAATAAAAAATTTAAATTACTTTCTTCATTGGTTGTATCACAAATTATGGTAATCTTTATCCCTCTCATTTTAAGGTAGGTTCTCTGCGGGAAGACTCGAAAACCCCCCCGCCC
>JANZLX010000004.1:21038976-21053371 GCA_025531955.1 Erythroxylum orinocense | reverse complement strand
GGGGGGGGTAGAATTTTTAGGTTAAAAATTTTTGGTTTTGCAATTAGGTCCCTGGTGTTAGTGAATACATAAAACCAATTAAGTTGGTCTCACACAATAGCTTAAGCTATTGTGGTGAAATGGTCACTTAACATGATATCAGAGCCTTTGTGATCATGTGGTCCTGAGTTCAAATCCTACAACCCACCTATTATTCAGCACAAGGTAGAGTGAACCTGTGCAAGTTTCTAGCCCAAAGGGCTTTCACTTGAGAAAGTGTGTTAGTGAATACATAAAACTAATTAAGTTGGTCTCACATAACAGCTTAAGCTATTGTGGTGAAATGATAACTTAACACCTAGAGAATTCGAAATTTTTCAAAATGAACTGGATTTTCACCAGTATTTTATCATTGGTATCGACCGGTATGAAACGGTACTCATAACGCTGATTGATAGGGAGTGGACGGCTTGTGACTATTGCAATGTAGCTGATTTGAAGAGTAAGTGGAATAGGCGAGTGAGGAGGAGGGTCTTCGTCGCGTTCGGGTAATCGAACCTTCTTTGTAGCATGGCCAGCGAATGCAGTAGGATTGAGTGTATCCCTTGTACGTTCAGAGCGTAGAATTCTAGCAGTAGCAGATATTAGTATACTACTTACAGACCTGGTCACTTGAAATTTATTTTTATGACAAAAAGAAAATGAGAAGCCTCTATAACCATGTCATCACTATTCTCAGTCCCTACTTCCCATTCCCAGCTTCCACCCGCTGCTTTCACTCGTTTTCTCCCATACTCATCGCTAACAAAATGGACGCCTCTGATCTCTCCAACCTCACCGTAGTCCGTCATCCTCACTCACTCCGTACCAAAATCTCTGCTATTCGAATGGCTGGTCCTTCGAAACTCCAGGTCTTTTCCTCCTTTTATTATGTCAAACAATTCCAGTTAATCTTCTAACACTTCACATCGTTAAATTATCAGGTAATAGCAGATTTCGATTCAACGTTAACCAAGTACTTCGTTAATGGGCGTCGCGGACAAAGTATGTTTCTGTTGGGTGTTTTTTCCTGTCTTAATCACAATGTACCCTTTTCTTTTTTGCTTTAAGAGTTAGCTACTCTGATTCCTGTTTCTTCTTTTTTCCTTCCGTATTTTGGGATGGGAATGAGTAGCTAGTCATGGGCTGTTGAGGCAAGGAAATCCGGAGTATGATGCTAAGAGACAAGCGCTGTATGAGTATTACCATCCTATGGAATTCTCTGCCGTGATTCCAATCCAAGAGAAGACTAAGCTCATGGAAGAATGGTATATGTTTCTCCAAACCATCTGTTACGTATCATGATTGGTGAAACCCATGTGGGATTCTGTGCTTTTCTTTTCTTTTCTTTTTTTCTGTTCATGGCTTTCTACATTTACGTATTCGAACTTAACGTGCTATATGGTAAAAGGGATAGGGAACAAGTGGGTTTGGTGTTCCGTAAAGTTCAATTGTATTTGGGATGCTGATGGAATGATGGAATTTGTAGGTGGGGCAAAACCCATGGTCTTTTAATCGAGGGTGGCCTGACTTATGATGCTATTAAGGAGTCTGTTGCAACTTCTGCAATTGCATTTAGGGAAGGTGTTGTTGAACTGTTTGAATTTTTGGAGGTAAATGTCTGCCTTTCAGGAATATTTTTATTTTTATTTTCTTGTAGCTAAGACTATTCTTGTCACATTCGGACTCAGCTATTCTCTTTGCCTTGAGACTTTCTTTTTTCAGGAAAGAGGCATTCCTGTTCTCATTTTTTCAGCAGGACTTGCAGATATCATAGAGGAGGTTAGCTTTTAGCACATGCATTATGGTTTTACTGTCTTATCATTGAGGTCTCATTCTAACACCTCCTTCACATTGGTGGATCTTCTTTTAAATTTACCAGGTTCTGCGGCAAAAAGTTCATAAATCTTTTAAAAATGTTAAGATTGTTTCTAACCGAATGACATTCAACAATGACGGCCAACTCGTTTCATTCAAAGGTGTGATTTCATACTTCTCATAATTTTATTTTCGCAATAGGTTCTGACCTCTTTATGTAGTTCTGCTTCTTAAGTTATTACATGATTGAGACTTCTATGTGAGCTTTCTATATTCTGCTTCTAGTTTCCTCTCTTCAGAGAAATTGAAATTTCATTTATTTTGCCCATGTTTTTTAATTGAAAACTGACATGTTTATTGTCTTCAATGTTCTTCCTTTTCTATATATCTATTTGAATCAGCAGAAACTAGCTATTGTAGATGAATAGGGTTAGGTTGTGATTGGATACAAACTCTTACAATTTAGTATGTTATGAGGAGGAATGCTATTTGGCACTCTTTTTCTGTTCCTTTGATTGAAAAATTAGGGTGACTAATTTATGTAAAATTTACCGTATTCTTGAGAAAATCTGATTTTCTGTTTAACTAAATTGGTTTCAGGAAGGTTGATTCATAGTCTAAACAAAAATGAGCATGCCCTTGACATGACTGCTCCAATTCACGAACAGATTGGTGATCCTGATGACCTATTTGTTGACAGTGTCTCCATAAAAAAGAGAACCAATGTGCTACTGCTTGGTGATCACTTAGGGGACTTGGGAATGTCCGATGGTCTTGACTATGAGACTAGAATCTCTGTGGGTTTCTTGTAAGTTGAGGAATATCTCCATCTTCCTCTTTCGTGCTGTATTCCCTCTGCCTTTCTTAGAAATATGGCTTGTGTGATACTAATGGTATTTTGTTGTTGTCTCTCCAAATAAGGCAAACTAGTATTTTAAATGTCTTAAGTTTAATTCATATGATATCTAATATTGGTGGTCTTTGATGAAGCAATGAAGAGTTAAAACATCTCTAATTCTTCATACTTTAGAAAGAAACCATAAGTATTAAGCTAGGTAGAGTTGATGTTGGCATGATAGTAGATGGTTAGTCTGGGTTGAATTTACCATGCTGATGGTCTTGGGAGATTTGATATATGGTTTGCCTTCTAGATCACTCAAGAGCCTTATATTTAGCAATGAAAATTAACCATGTAATGTTTTCAAATTTTGAAATGAATTGTTTCCTGCATTTATGTTGTTCTCTCCCAGGTGTTAGGCTTGGATTATTCTCTTAAGATTTTAAGTTATCCAACTAGTAAGTCCTTGCCAAAGATGTTGGTTGTTATATTGACATATTTATTGGTTTACTGTTGCCTCAAGAAAGTGATCCAAATTATGATCCATTATGGTAATTGGTAGATGCATTTTCAAGACAAGTATTTGTTCAAGAATGTGGAGGGACACTTCCCTAACAGAGCTTCAAAATTATAGTTTAATGGTGGTAATCAATTTCACCACAAAAAGATAGTTACATGGAACCTTGACTTTGTGAATACAAGAGGCTAGAGCATTTTAACGTTTGATGTTGTGAGATGTACTACAAGAGGCTAGAGCATTTTAACATTTGATGTTGTGAGATGTACTAAGTCAATGATCTTTGTTACATTAGGTTGCTCTGAACAACTATCAGTGATTATTTCCATTGGCTATTGTCGAATGAATGAAGCAAGAAACACTTTAAGGATTATGTTAATATTAAATTAAAGAAAGGCATAAATGATTTTCCACTATTGATTGAGCTTTTGTTGTGCCATTTCATTCTTTATTTCCTAGGATAGGACTATAATGGTATGACTTAATATTTCTATTGTAATGAGGGGAGAAAATTAGGTTACAAGTGACAATCTAACATGTGGAGCAAACTTGAAGATGCAATAGGGTGATGATAACAAGAGAATGGGAAATGCAGGTTGACTGCAAAACGATTTTTTGGTTAGTCTCATATCCAAAATTTGGTAGATAGTGGTGGAGGTAGGTAGAATGGCTCTAAGGTTAGAAGAATATTGGATATGATAACAATGATTTTTCTTATAATGCTAATTTGATGATATGGTACTACTATTGTTATTTTATATCCGTCATGCTAACAATTATTAATGAATGGAGGGAAATTAAAACTTGTATTGTAGTAATTGTGTTAGGCAACCAAAGTTTCAAACAAAGAGCAACCCCACGCTATTATATGGAAGTCCTAAAGAAAAGAATTATTTTGGGTCTTTCGTTAGTACATGCTTAACCATATTGAATTGTTGTTTCAGGAATGACAATACTAAGGGTAATCTTCCTAGCTACTGTGAGTCCTTTGATATTGTCCAACTGGTAAGTTGGCTGATCATTCCTGTTTTCTTCTTTCTAGGCTCCTCTAAGTTTAACAATTGATATAAATTATATGAAAACATTATTTATGGCTAAGTTAGCTATTTTAGGATTTCTATATCTTTTTAGGATATTTTGCATTCTTGTAACTAGTGTGTAGTTTTTTATTTAGTTAGTATGTCTCATAATCATGATGTCTTATTAGTTCTATTTCTATATTGTTGTTGGGGTAACTTGTATATAATTGACCCTCTTTTACTCTTGTAAATAGTGCAATATATAAAATATTGACCTCCTTTGAATTCTTGGGAAAAATTAATTCTTAGATTTTAGCCTTTATTGTTGACAGTCTTGTGATTCTAACCGGCCTTCGTTGCTGGTGGTTTTTTTTCCTTAAGCAATCAGCTTAATTGCCTACATTTTTTTTTTCATGGAGATATCAAAGGTAGTAGAGACATCCACTATATCACAATTGGAGGAGACTATTCAATCTCCCTTCTTGGTGAATTGCAAATATCTAGATTGCATACAAGTTGAACGGAAAAAATTACCTTAAATAGTCTCAACTCATTTGCACCATATTAAAAGTGAAAGGGAAGATCCACCATCTCACAGGTACAAGGTCAAAACCACATGATCCTCAGAATGAAGCGTGAGAAGAAGAGGATTCCATGATTGACATAGCTATAGAACTCTATGACACTTGAAATTAGTGACTCATGTTTATTCTTGGATATTTGGGATGAATTCCAATAGACATATTCTAAGGTTAGAGACGAGGCCCAAGTGTGCTAGGTCAAGGTAAAGTGTGATTGCCAAACAAGGGAGTAGGTTGGTTGACAAATATGCCAATTAGTTGAAATCCTTGTGACAGGATCTTGACCACTACAAGGTTTTAAGAACGATGCAACTATTTAAAAAGGCTTTATTGAGCAAGATAGAGCCTGTGATTTTGTGGTTGGACTTGATTCAAAATTTGACCAAGTGAAAATCCAGATCCTGTCAAGCATGAAGTTTCATGTTTTAATGAGGTTGTGGCCTTAGTTCGTGGAGAAGGTAGAAGAAGAAACTTGATGCTTGAACCACAAAACATGGACAACTCTACTATGGTGGCTAAAGGTGTCAATAATTCAGCCACAAATTTTGAAACAGCCTAGAATCGTGATAACCTGTGGTGTCTTACTGTAGGAAGGCACTCATACCCATGAAAAATGTTGGAAGCTTAATGGAAAACCTCCAAGTTGAGACTAAGGACAGAGAGGAGGTCCGCTAGGAAAGGATGGTCAGGCCTATGTTGTTGCAGTTCAACAAAATAAACACCTCAAGAGTCAGGTGGTCTCAACCAATAAGAGGTTGAGAGGGTAAGCTCACTTATTGACAACCTTTGCCAACTCTTGGATGAGCCATTGACCATATATGACCCACTCACTAAATCCTTTTTTACTTATTCCTGATGTCCAAGTACTAGGAAGATAGCTACAACTGATCGTTTATTGACCAATTTAGCAATCATAAGGGATGTAAAGATCCCTAGATTATCCACGAACCTGGCCTATCAACAACCTCACTTGAGATTTGAATTGTTGTGTGAATTTCTATCGTAATTATTGTGCATTACAAGATGAAGATTCATGGACATAGTACAAGTCACCTTTATTAGCTTGAAGAATTGAACTTATCAAGCAAGATCAAGGTTAGTTTATCTCACTCCTTTCTTTCAAAATCTTTTTTGTCCAGTAAAGAGAAGATATGGCTACATCATTCATTTGACCATCCATCCTTTAAAGTTGTTAAAATTCTATTTCTTTCTTTATTTAAAGGTGTACATATTGACGATTTTGATTATGAAGTGTGTGAGCTTGTGAAGCACAAATTTTTATCTAAGTTTTATCCATTTTTATCTCACTGTTAATGTCCCTAATGTTGCGAAATGGTTTTTCTTTTGTTAATGATTGTACTTGTGTCATTTGAATATTTTTACTTAAACATAGATATGATGTTAGTATGTGTTTACATACACTCACCAGTGGATCCCAACCATGTGTGGAGGTAAGGGTGGTAACTCCTGCCTACCTTGTACTTACTTTTGGTATTTCAATTCCACGCAATAATTTGTTGTTATTTATAGTTTGTAGTGTTGTTAATTTGTCTTTCCCATGTCTTCTGTGTGGTATGAAGCTCGTGGTTTAGATTTCTATTGAGGTTGCAACCGGGGTCGAATGCATTCTTCTTTTTCTAGTTTTTTATGAATATTTCCCTCGAATATCTTCTGCAAACATGAACTGGGTGTTTGGATTTATTGAACAAGATAGCTCGGGAACGTTGTGTAGGACACTGTTTATGGTACTACTTTAGTTAATCACATATTCGCTATCTCCATTAGCTTTTTCGAGCCCCCTGACAAGTCTGCAGCTATCAAAAAAGGAACCATCAGTCTTTTCCTATTGCTTCTTGTTACTACCCCGATCTTTGTCTTACGCAACTTCCTTTATAAGACAAGGCTTTTAGTTATTTTTATTTATTAACTTTTTAATGTGTTTTAATCAACATCCTCTAGAAATTTCTCTCTCTATAGACTCGCTCCTTACCGGGCACAAAGACCATTTCTTCTATCACTTCAGAAATCTCTCAGTGAGCTCTTCAACTTTGATGAGAACGTTGTGTGTTTCTACAGATGTTTCTACTTGGACCACGTATTGTATTGTGCAGGTTTCAATAGATTTTCATGCTCTAATTAGTCATGTCTTCTGTTTTCATGTTGGTATTCTTTGTGCATTACTGAGGCTTCCTTCGATTGGCAAATTATTTAAGTATTTATTGTAGTTTTATTTTATTACTATTTTATTATTTTTTAATTATTTATTGAATTTTCTTATTAGTATTAGTTTTATGTATTTATTTTCATTTTATTTATATAATTATTTAGCATGTCAGTTTTACTTATTTACTCTTTAACTTGCATCACTCTTTTATTGTCACATTTGTATGTAAGTCTATCGGAAACAGCCTCTCTACTATGTAGGGGTAAGGTTGCGTACTATCAGACCTCCCCAGACCCCGCTTTATTGCGAGACTTCGGATTGGGTGTAATGATGATGATGATGATGATGATAGATATGATGTTAGTATTGTCCTTTCAATTTTTCGTTCCATGATTAAAAATCAATTTTGGGTCAATATCAAAAGGTTTAAGCTTGATAATGTTGGCGAGTATTTCAGTCAAGTCCTAACTCCATACTTTTAAAAAGAAGGATTGTACATAGGTCATCTTGTGTTGATACCCTATAACGAAATGGAGTAGAAGAAAGGAAAAATGTCACCTCCTTGAATCAACACGAGCCTTCCTTTTTCACAAAAATGTATGTAATCCTTTTGAAGTGGGAGAAAGGGGAGAAGTAGTATCTAGTAACTTAGCAATGGGCTTAGATTTAACCAAAAAAATTATGAAGTAGGGATCAAGCAGCTGGTGGACCTTTGCAAGGTTAAAAGAATCATTTAGGTATTCTACCTAAACCTACACCGATGGGCAATAATAAATTCAATGAACAAACAAGAATTACAAACCCCACCAATATAAAAGAGTTAAATGAAAAGAGGGATAAGGGCTTTTATTTCTAGTGTGATGAGAGGTACAACCTAGGACACAAATGTCAAGAAAGAATGATGCATATGTACGTGATAGAAGTTGGAGACGATGAGCAGGAGGAAGAAAAGCTTTAGGTGGTGGAGCAACCTGTAATATCCCTACAAGCATTAGCAGGTACAAATTCTTTCTAAATTTGAGCAAATGAAGGTGTTGGGAAGATTCATGGGGGAAGTATATAGTACACAACCTCAAAGATGAGAGTTTAGTAAGGAAAGGCGTGTGATTGAAGAGATAAAGCTAGTGTGATAATTCTAGTTGGAGGTGGACTTCAAATAGATGCCAGAAGAGGTATAGAGGGTTTAAGTGGTTGATGAGTGGTCACCAATTTGGGACTAATTCTTTGATTATATCATTGGAGGAAGTGATATAGTATTGGGAGTGCAATAGCTGTCCACATTGAATGATATTATATGCAATTATAAGAAGGGGTTGATAAGATTTGATTGGAATGGAGAAAAGGTAGAATTAATCAGTAGAAAATACAAAGGCACACCAGAAGTTTCTAGCAGGAAGTTAGATAAGTACTTAAATGATCTTGAGGTGGTGTGTTAGTTCTTCTTGATATAGCAAGATGATCACATACAATGGACGGGTTCTACACAAATATGTTTACAGACTATGGAAGTGGATTTGGTGAAACGAAGATTATTTACTGAGCAAGAAGAGGCTCTGCAAAAACTATATGAGGAATTTCATGATGTATTTTGAGAGCCATAAGGCTTACCACCTTCAAGACTCCACAATTTTGAAAGGAGTGGAGGCAATGAATATGAGACCATGTAGGTATGCTAAGGTGTAAAAAGAAGCAATAGAGAGCTAGAAAGGGAGATGTTGAAGCAAGGAGTAATTAAGGAGAGTGGAAGCTCTTTTGCTTCTCTAGTAATCCTAGTTAAGGAGAAAGATGGTTCA
Source organism: Erythroxylum orinocense (assembly GCA_025531955.1). Classification (NCBI taxonomy): domain Eukaryota; kingdom Viridiplantae; phylum Streptophyta; class Magnoliopsida; order Malpighiales; family Erythroxylaceae; genus Erythroxylum; species Erythroxylum orinocense. Next base: position 21,044,623 of record JANZLX010000004.1, on the reverse strand, counting down.
TGGAGGTTTTGTTATAATTCTTTAAACAAGAATACTATTAAGGACAAATTCCCTATACCATTGATAGATGAGCTATTGAATTGATTATATGCCGCTTAATATTTTACTAAGGTTGATTTGAGCTGGTTATCATCAGATACATATGTATGCCAATGATGGACAGAAAATAATATTTAGGACTCATGAGTTCTTAATTACGTCACTTGGTTTAAGAAATGCTCTAACCACTTTTCAAAGCCTAATGAAATCTGTATTCAAAGCTTATTTAAGGAAATTAGTTATGATTTTCTTTGATGACATACTCATTTACAACAAAAGTTGGGATTAGTGTGTGTGCCATCTCATAGAAGTGTTGAAGAAGCTAAGAAAGTTTCAATTGTATGTCAAGCAATCAAAATGCTCTTTTGCTACTGGACAAGGAGAATATTTAGGACATATCATTAGTGCCCAAGGGGTTGCAACTGATCCAAGGAAGATTCAAAGCTATAGTGGGGTAGCCTATGCCTTGAAAATTGAAGCAAATGAGAAATTTCCTGGTGTTAGTAGGTTTCTATAGAGGGTTTATTGAGGGGTATGACCAAATTAGCAAGACCTTAATCCAATCACTTAAGTAAGGGCAAGCATTGGTTCGTACTCTCCTAGGTTTCAGCAAACCCATGGTGATAGATGCAAATGCTTCAGGTGTAGGAATTAAGGCATTCCTATTGCAAGAGGTCATCCTCTTGCTTATGTGCGCAAAACTCTATCTCCTAAATGCATTCATCTTTCAACAAATGAGAAGATGCTTTTAGCTTTAGTTATGGCTATAAGACAATGGTCCCATTATTTGATTGGTAGGTACTTTACAATTTAGACTGTTCATAAAAGTTTAGGTTACTTAATTAGAAGATTACGACACCATTCCAATAGAAACTTTGGGATTTGATTTTGAAATCAAATACAAGAAAGGGCTGGACAATAGACCATTTGAGGCCTTGCCTAGAGTGTCTACTATTGACTTATGTACTACGGTTGTTTCCGATGTCCATATTGATTTGTTACATCAAATTCAGAGTTGGGAAACTGGTAAAGGACAACGAGAGTTAATTCAGAATTTGAAGAATGCTAATAAATCGAATTCTACTTATTCTTGGATTAACAATAGTCTTCAATAGAAGGGAAGAATGGTGGTGGGCAACGATACAACTTTAAGGCATCTTATCATATCCTTATTTCATATATACTACAGTTGGGGGATACCCTAGGTTCCTTGGCCCGTATAAAAAAGTTCAATTATACTTCTTTTGGCAAAAAAATGCACAAATATTAGGGAATTCATGAGGCATTGTGTAGTTTGCAACATAATAAGTATGAACCTATTGCAATTCTAGAAAAACTTCAACCTTTACCTACTAAGAAATAGGTGTAGACTGACGTAGCTTGGATTTTCTGGAAAGTCTACCTAAGTCATGGCTATTTAGTTATTTTGATAGTCATTTGTCGTTTTAGCAAATATAAGCACTTCATTTCTTTACCTCATCCTTGTACAACAACTAAAGTGGCTTAGGTTTATATTGACCATGTCTGCAAATTGCATAGGATGCCTCTTTGACAGGTGAATGATCTTGATCAAATTTTTACAAGTTCTTTTTGGATTGGAATTTTCAGATGTAAGATGCTTCTCTTTGCACCATTCCACTAATTACCATCCTCAATCTGATGGCCAAATAAAGGACTTGAATAGGATCGTCGAGACATTTGTTTTGCATGGCCAGTGATTGTTCACACCATTGGCATTGTTGGTTATCTTTAGTTGAACGGCATTATAATACTACCCATTATTTTGCTGTTCAATGTACCCCTTTTGGAGCCCCCTATGGATATTCTACTCGTATACATGGTCCTTATCTTGATGGTGATTCCAAAGTGTTGGTGATTGAAAAGACCTTGCGTGATCTTGAAAAGGTTTTAAAGTTAATTCAGTTTTGCTCTAGTTGCAAAGGCTATATCCAAACTATGGAATTGACTATCACCTTTGTCCAATTGCAAAGATGAATACTATTAGACTTCTGTTATCTTTGGCACTAATTCAATGTTTGACTGAGGAGTTCGAGATCAAGGACTTAGGAAGGTTGAAATATTTCCTTAGCATTAAAGTATCTTACTCTAGGCAAGGTTTTTATTAATCTCCTAATAGAAGTATATTACTGATCTTCTAAGAGAAACATGCAAGATAACTTGCAAATAGCAAGTACTCCGATAGACTCAAATATTAAACTTGAAAAGGCAGAGGAGGATGGTGTAGTAGACAAGAAAATATATCAATGCCTTTTATAAGGGCTCATTTATCTATCTCATGTATGACCAGATATAGCATACCCAGTGAGTATGATAAGTTAGTTTATGCACAGCCCAAAGGAAGTTTAGTTTGATAAGTTAGTTTATGCATAGCCCAAAAGAAGTTTAGTTACAGGCGACTCAAGTATTGCAATATCTCAAAGGGACACTCAAAAAAGGTATTATGTTTAAGGGAAATAGAGGTGTACTACTGAGGCATATATAGATGTTGATTATGCAGGATCGATTATTGACTTTTGATCAACTTCGGGATATTGCACTTCTTGGTGAAAACCTTGTGACATAAAGAAGTAAGAAACAGAATGTGATGGCACAGTCTAGTGCAAAGGTAGAATTTCGAGCAATGGCTTAAGGTATGTGTGAACTAATGTGGTTGAAAATTATCCTAAAAGATTTTGAAGATTTAAGTGGGATGGTCCAATGAGACTCTATTATGATAATCTCGTAACTTGGTACAACATGATTGATAGAATCACTTCAAAGTTGACAGACAGTTCGTAAAAGAAAAATTGGAGAGATTAGTTTGATATGCACATTGTATGTGACTACAAAGAACCAGCTTGCTGATGTAATTACCAAGGGGTTAAGTAGTTCAAATTTTAAGAATATTGTATCCGAATTGGGAATGGAGAATACGTATGTACTAGTTTGAGGGAGACTGTGAAGAACATGATTTATAGCTAAGTTAATTGCTTTAAAATTTTTGCATCTTTATAACTAGCTTGTTATTTTTCTATTTAGTTATGATATCCCATAATTATGAGATTTGATTTTTTTTTCCATTTCTATTGTTAGAGTAACTTGTATATAATTGACCCAACTCACTTGTACATTTGTAAATAATGCAATGCAGAAATTGGTTTCTCAATCTCAAGTTCTGTCATATATCTATTCGTTTTATGGGCTTTTAGTTTACAAGCAACACCATGCTTTGATTCTATCATGTGCTAAAATTGTATGAAGCTCAAATTCAAAGCTTTCTAGACGTGAAGAAATCTAATATTAGCTATTGGGGAGATGATGAATCCGTCTCTAGGGGAATAACCATTCTGTTTGTTACCTTTCCCTATGCCATCTTCCTGATTTGCAGAGCCCCAAACTTAACAGTTATACCCAGTTTACTGTTGACAATTGTTTCATTTGCTCCACTAATGGGTGTCACATCCAAGGATGTCATGTTGATCAATTTTTTGCACAGTTATCATGCCTCATGTTGAGGGTGAGAAGCAGACTTGTAAGAGATTTTCTGTTTAGAAGATAATATTTACCTTTTCACTTCAATGCCTTTTGCAGAATGATGCACCTATGTGGGAAGTGGTCAAACTTGTTTATCAGCTGTGTTCAACTGAAGGTGATCAAGTTCCATTTTTGTAATTTTTTTTAGCTCATTCTCCAGTTCTGGTTACAACATGCTTCCTCATTCTTATTGCATAACAAAATCTTTTGAAACTGGGTTCGAAATTTGCTCTAAAAGCTGTGCAAAATAAGTAGAGGATGCTTGTTCTATTAATATAAACCTGGCAGAATATTTTAGTTCATTTTTCGTACAGAAATTGCAATTACTAATTGTTATGAGATGTTATGTGCCCGCATCTTCAACGTGACAGAGCTAAGGCCATTCTTTTCTACTCAAATTTTGGCTTTTATTTGCCACGTTCATTTTCCAGACATTGTGATTTGGGGTATGGGTTCAGGAATGGTTACTACCCGGATGTCTTAGTTTTAACACTCAGACATCATTGATCATTAGTTTTAAGGAGAAACAGCGATGATATGGGTCGAGACACGCCTCTGTTGCTTAATATCTGCACATTGTTGCGGAATCTACCGCCCATCAGTTTTAACTCCACCGGTCAGATTGGTTTTTACTTTATTAGAACATCTACTTGATTGGACTAACAAAATATCAGAGCATGCAAGTTTTTCAGGAACTCAATCTGGGTAATGTTATTGCAGAGTTGTTTGGTTACTAAATAAGGTTTATGCTTAGACACCAGTTTTGTATTGAATCCCAGTTTGAAACCAAACCATAAAAGAGTCCATGTTTTGTCTCATGCCCACATTGTTTGATGGTGATTGTGCAATGAATATCTAGTTTAGGTTTATCGTATAGTAAAGTAAGCTCCCATTAATTGCTTTTAAAAGTGAAGCATAGCTGATCAAAGAAACAAGTAGACGTAAAAACTTGTCAACCAAGTACAAAGGAGACGGCTATATGCGTTATCTTTACGAGGCAGGTGATGAAAAGAGGAGGAGACATACACAACGGACTCCAATAACTGTAGAAATACTAAGAATAGAGATAACAGCAAATCGGCCTGGGCTGTCGATCCTCTGTTCAAAATAATATCGTATAAGAAAATTTTCTGAAAATGATCATGTTTTAGTCTCAAGTTTCTTAAAGTTTAAGACCAAAATGATGTGTTGTTTGGATGAAGTGTGTGTGTGTGTGTGTGTTACATTCACGTATATTGATATATTTTATTTGCGATGAGTCTTCCATAACTATAAACTGAAGGCTTAGATTATTTGAGTACATATGTTATCTAACAAACATAATTTGTTTTTTACGTTTATATTTCTATAACCTTACTAATTTGTTTTTAATTTACGATAACATTTTACAATCTTTTTCGTAAGTTTGTCTCTTTTAGATATTTTGATTCTTTTTTTCTTCATTATTTGTACTTTAATGTTTTCTATTTATTCATGCTTTTAATTTAGAAGCATCAATTTTAACACAATTTTTACAGTTATAATATTTATATGTTGAGCATAATATCTCAATTACTATATTATAACAATGATCTAATTAGTGGCAAACATGTGTTTAAAAAATAACTCCTCTCTACCTTTTTTCTTTCGCTTGCTTACCAGAGAGTTTAGCTTTTTCATGGCTCATGTTCAGGTTCTTAAAGTTAAGGTTAATATGTTCTTCTTTGGTTTGCTTGTCCTTGTCTATGAGTTTTCTTATTTGTTGCTCTGCTTTCTCAACCCTTCTCTTTTTTTTTTTTGGTACGTTCTCCTTGACTTTATGGTTTTTTATCTCATCTTCAATTCCTTCTTCAAGATTTGCCTTAAGTGCCTTAATTGTTTTGGTTCTCTTTGTAGATTCCTTAATTGTCTAGAGAACTTTCTCAACTAGGGTTAAGGAGGGGTAATTTAGTCTTTCTATTTCCTTTTAAATCCCGCCCTTCTCTTCTTCTTTTTTTTACTATTTTTGGAATGATTTTTTAAATCTACCTTTTTGATTCGGCGACCTTTTTCTTTTCTAACTACATGGCTTTAAACATTTCAGATTATGGTCAGT
>JANZLX010000004.1:21008713-21023915 GCA_025531955.1 Erythroxylum orinocense | reverse complement strand
AGTGAAGTATACCAATGCATGTGTGAAATTGAGTTTCAACCATGGTATAGAAATTTTGAAAGATTTGAGTAACTTCATATTTTTCACGTATCAAATAGACTTGACATAACCGAGTTTGATCATCAATAAAAGTTACAAACCCTTTTTTTCCTATGAGAGTTTTAACACAGGATGGACCCCAAACATCACTATGGATTAAGTAAAAAGGTTTGTAGGGTTGATGTGGTTTAGTGGGATAAGAAATCTTTTGACTTTTGGATAAAATGCACTGCTCACAGTGAAGTTTTGAACAATCCAAAAATTTAAACAAATGAGGGAATAGTCTTTTAAGATAGGAAAAATTAGGATGTCCTAATCTATTATGCCAAAGTAAAATCTGTTCTTTAGTAAGGGTAGAACAAATACTACTTAAGCCATGAGCTCCTCTATTCTTCGAGTTGTCATCAACGAAGTATTAGAGACCATCTATCAACTTAGCACTGCCAATCATCTTCCTCGAAATTAGTTCCTGAAATACGCAATATGAGTCGAAGAATCTAATGGTACAATTAGAGTCATGGGCTAGTTTGCTCACGAATAACAAATTGCATATTAGTTTTGGAACATGTAGGATAGATTTAAGGCAGATATTTGAGGATAGAGTTACTGAACCTTTACTAGCTACAACAGAAAATGATCCATTTGCTATACGGATCTTTTCATGATCAGAACAAAGGTCATAAGTATGAAATAAATTAGAAGAACTGGTCATATGATCAGATGCTTCTGAATCAATAATCCAAGGAGTGAAATTGTATGGAAAGGAATATGATAAGGCATTAAAAACACTACCAGTTTGCGCCACTGAAGCATTAAGAGCATTTGAGGATTCAGATTTGAGTTTTAGTAGCTTTAGAATGTAATTAATCTGCTCTTGAGAGAACTGTCCAGCATCCACCTCATGTGTTGATGGGATTTTTCGTGATTCATAGTGATTTATAGAATTTTCCTTCAACTTATTAAATTTCCCTTTATGTGATCCCTTCCGATTTGCAAGTTTCCATGGAGTTTCTCGCATGTTTCACGGGTTTGTCGTGCTTTATTGTAATAGTCACACCATTCTTGTGACTTTTCCTCATCTTTCTTATTATGACTAGTAGAGTTTCTAGGAACTAAGATGTGTTCTCAATAGTGGTTGTAGGATTTCTTTTGCCAAGCATTACAAACCGTCTAGTCTCTTCACGTCGGAGTTTCTTTTGCCAAGCAAATACCTCTCCATAAGTAGGGAGTGCGTGTCTCCCAATAATCTTGCCTCTAAGCTCATCAAACTCAACATTAAGTCCAATTAAGAACTTAAAATTTTGATTATCCTCTACTATTTTTCGAAAATAGTTACAGTCATTAGGAGATTTCCATTCATAGTCATTAAACAAATCTAAGTCTTACCACAAATGTTTTAGAGAATTAAATTATTTAGTAACACTATCCTCACCTTGATGAATCTGACCTAACTTGAGGGTTAATTCATACACTTGGGACTGGTTTCCCAAATTGAAATACATCTGATTCACACTGCTCCATAGCTCCTTAGCTGTATGGTAGCACATTTAATTGGAGCTAATATCCTCCTCTATAGAGTTTACCAGCCATGTCGTCACCATAGAATTTTCAGCATCCCATATTCCATGTGTAGGTAGGTTCCCTTTTGTCACCTGTCAAATATCCAATCTTTCCTCTATCACGGATGTACATTCTAACTAATTGGGATCAGCGAAGAAAATTCTCTCCATTCAGCCGTATAGTAGTGATCTGAATGGAATGAGAATATAAAGTAGTATTATGACTAGAAGGTGTTTGACGAGTTGGATTAGAAGATTCACCAACGTCATATATAGTTGACATAGATTTGTATGATTAGAAATAGTAGTTGGCAGCTAGGGTTCAGGTGCTAATATTAGTGACAGTAGGTAGTGGCTAGGGTTTAGAACTATTTAAGTATTGCTTTGATGCCATGCGGAAATACTGAACAGTTGTATTTCTTTTCTTCTTTGCATCAGTACATTGTTACATGTATATATAGAAATAGAGCTAGCTAATTTAGGAAACTAGTACCTGTACATAATCTTCTAATATCTATACATAATCTTCTAATATATGTACATAATATCATATCTAATACATGTTATCTGATCTGATATTATTGACTATATTGACTTTTAAGAGTCAATAATATCTTAGGAAATATTTAGCTGAATATTTCCCAACTGGGACTAACAGCCATACCTGTAGAGACCAAAGAGAAGAAAGAAGCGGGCAAGTCAGAGGGATTATTGTTCCTAGATATTAGAAATTAGAATTTACTTCATATGATGGTACTACCAGTCCAAGGACTTGAATCCATAAGTGTGAACACTTCTTTGAAAATCAACTAACACTTGAAGGAAAGAAGATGGGGTTGGCAGCATGCTATCTTAATAGAGAGGCACAACTGTAGTTTTACAAGGTGAAGCAAGAAGAGGTGGATATAGAAGGGCGCTCATTTACAGAGAAATGTCACTTGAGGTTTAGTCCTCCTATAAGCCTTAACCTTTTGGTGAATTAGCCTATGTAAAGCAGATAAGAATGGTGGAAGATCATTAGGAGTTCCAATCCTTGCTGACCCAAACTGCAAAGCATACTACGAAGCAACAAACTAACTTATTCATTACTGGTTTATGGAAGGACTATGGCTAAAAGTATAATTGCAGCTATCAAACAACTTAGGAGTTGCTATGAATTTAGTCCGCACTTATGATAAGAAATTGAGGAGCAGTAGTTGTTTTAAAGAGGAATCCTAAGGCAACACCTATGGAAGTGATTCGAAAACAATGACTAGAGGGACAATGGAAGAGAAAGAAAAATCATTCAGTATTTGGACCACAAATAAACTTTGTTTTTAACAAGTTAATCAGGGCATAGACGGAGGAACAAAGAGAAAAGGGCCTTTGCTTCAATTATAATGAAGCATTCTATTGGGGACATAAACATAAGAAGTTTTGTGTAGAATTGGAAGAATCCAAAGAAGATGATAAAGGGGGAGCATGAGGGAGGGCCAGGATATCCAAAGGTACCTTGACTTCAAACTTGAGAACAAGCTCTTTGTTCGGGAGGAGTAGTGATATGCAAGATGCATTCTTAAAGGAGAAATATACAAGAAGATTATTTTGATTAGGAAGTAATTAAACTCTTATTCTGAACAACTTCAAATTAAAGTAATGTTTAATTTTGTTTAGAATAAAACATTTAAAAGAGAAAAGAACCTATCACAAAGTTTGTTTCCACGAGTAATAAACTAAATTTTGTATCCCATGACTATCCTCACAATATCTTTGCAAAATATTAATTTGTCCATCATCCATTTTCGCGTAACAGCTCAATTTAAACTTCTAAAATTTCATTTGCAAACTCTAACTTTTATGCCTAAGGAGACCATAGAAGAAATTAACCAGAATTTTACTCCATAAACACATAAATGAAATAAATTCCCTTTCAATCATCACACTAAACCTCTCCATCATTTCACGTTAATCATCAACTAGAACATATTTATAAACCAGAACATAAAGAAAACGAAGAACATTAACTCACTCAAAAGTAGGACCATTGTATGTTGAAAGAGCCCCTTGAAAGCTCAAACTTTCAACCTTAGGCCTGAAGGAAACAGAGTGAATACCCAATGCATCTGGATATAGTCCACAAAGAAACTGCACAGATTTATCCCGCCCTGACTTTGATATGTCAACATGAAGAAATAATTGATCAATATCCCCATCTTCATCTTCACCATCATCAGGCACAAAATTGGCCATCCGCATAACCGAAACACTAATTTCTTCATTGCCATATGTTCGAGTGAGGACTGGTCCAGCACCTTCTAGTGCACCTTTGACAATGGTGAAATCAGATGGAGGCCTCACTTTCTACAGGAACAGAACCCCCATTAAACAACGTGTAAGGAATTTATTACTCCACAATAACGTACTCTACATAACAAAACCTAATTCAACAACCAAAACGCACACCAGATGTGAATTTGAAAATATCTGCAACGCAATCTTAGTAAAGCAAACGCACAGCAGTATCAATAAGTGAAGTAAGAAAAGGTTTTCAAGATACTAACAAAGTAACAATCAATAGTTACTTAGTTAGACGAAGAAAAGGTGAAATTTACAGGGGGAGGGTTCATTTTGGCGACTTCGAGATAGTGGTCTTTGAGGGAGCGAAGCAACATAGAGTCGATGGCGGAGGATGCGGGGTTTCTTGAATGCTGGCGAGTTGCTATTAACCGCCATGAAACAAGATGTACTCCTTTAACCACTTTCTTCCAAAACATTGCTTGTTTCTCTTCTTAGCTTCTTTTTAGTATCTTATTTATTTCTTAACATTGGAGTTGGACACAAAAAAAGAGTTCTCCAATGTTCCAAAAAACGACATCGTTATACAGTGAACCTAAAACCCCGTCTCCGCTTAAACCCTAGCTTGGCTCCTGGTTCGGTAGTATTTGCGTATTCAAACTTTGATGCTTTTGTACGAAAGAAGGATAAAATTGAAGCTTTTCTTGTCTATATTCAAGCCCAAGCATGCGACCTCCTTTGAATTTTTGTCCTCCTCAACATGCTAATCAGTTCCAGTGCAGTGGCGCTTCTGCTCCTCAAAATCCACAGGTATCTCTCAACCCTCCTGTTTTGTTGATTTTCCTACCTTCAATTTTGTTTAAGGTTTCTTCTCTTTGTGTGACGCTTGTTTGTTTGGAAGGTTTTATCAAGCAATCCAAGTCCAGGGAATGCGAGTTTCGTGATGCAGAATTCAATGCAAATGCAGTCGCAGATGGGTGTGTTCAATCGTCAAGTTACCGTTCCTTCAAACTATTGCAATACCCGGTTGAGCAATGGGCAAAGCACCCCGGTTATGCTACCTTTGATGGCACAACAGACTGGCTTCATGAGCGCTCCAAATCAACTGGGTTTGTCACAGATGAGTCAGTGTCAAATGCGATTTTCTGAACAGAACTTCTTAAACAATTTCAATTCTCTTCCCATGTTTGTGAATCAAATGGGCCAGTGCCAACCAGTAGGACATAATTTTGCTACTAATTTTTCAAATTTTCCTCAGCAGCTCCATAATCTTGGTTTCTAAAACTTACAAGCCCCAAATGTACAAATTCCGATTCAAACTTTGAATCACGCTGCTTCTATGCAATCCTAAATCATTCACAAGGCAGTCTCCGAGCTGTGGGGCCTCAGAATCACAACTTCTCTATGATGGCTGTTGGACAGCAAGCTTACCCTAACGACCAAAACCTTGTATTATCTGCAAATGGTGGAAACACATCAAAACCAATGCTAGCGGCAGCTCAAGGAGTACAAGGGAACTTATCTGCACAGAACTCTCAATCCTCCGCATTCAGTAGGCAACAGGTGCCCTGCATTGCTAGTTACCCACTTTATTTTTCTACTTCTTATCATCTTAATAGCTTAGTTCTTAGGAATTCTCAATTGAGCATTTATTGTTGTGTCTTCTCTGTTTTTGGCTGTATTGGGCGTCAAAACCAAGCCATTGCTTTGGCAGGCATATGTGCCATGTCAGGCAATGCCCAATTAGCCATTTTGTGCCTTTGTAGCATTTTGAATATATAAATAACCTTGATTTATTACTTCATATATTTTTAGTGACACAAAGTTAACACCAGTACTCGACAAAATGAGGAATAAACAGGAGATTAAAAGGATGATAAGGAATGATATACCTCTATGTGAAAGTGGGATGAATTAATTTGAACATGATCAAGTAATGCTCATTTTATTAGTCCTGTGAAGCTTGTTAAATGCTTTGTGCTTTGCTGCTAATTAGGTCTTTCTTTTATGTTTTTGTTACAGACTAATTTTATTGACTCTCAAAATAATTGACATCTTTTCTTATGTGTACTTAATGTACAAAGAGAAAAGCATATGCATACATGTCATTGATTGCCTCTTTTCTTTGAATTATTAATTTGGGCTTAGCCTTTTCCCATCGTAATTGGAAATAGTTTCCTCCATTTATGGGAACTTTTTCAATGTGTCTGTTTGATAGAGCCCCATCATTTTTAAGGTATTTCCTCTTTGTCCATTGAGTATTTTATGATTGAGCTCATCTCTTTTCATTATCATCATCATCAAACAGATTCTATTTGATATATGAGAATTGTGAAATTAATGACATATCCTTTTAATAATCTTTGACTGGTGACACCTATTTCAAAGTTTGTGATGGACTTTTTAACCACCTATCTATTTTATGTTCTAATAATCATTGGCACCTTTATGTAAACTTGACATATATATTTGTTGTAGAGAAATCGAGTGGAAAATGATTGGGATAGTAGTTCCAATTTCAATAGCAAAAACTTTTGAGGCAAATATTTCAAGAGAAATGTAAACAAAGAAGCATCTCATTCAAGGTCTATACTTTTCACTTTGTTTCTTTCGTACTTCTATTTGAATGGTATGCTTGTGCATGTTGCCCATTATCATGATCCCTTAAATTTGTTTAGGCATCAGAAGCCACAGTTCAATCAAATTGAAAATAGCAAAAGAAAGTTCGTTTCTTGTAATGGACAGAAGGAAAAAGGTTTGGGATTTTACCCTATACTACAATTTGTCATTAAAGGACGCTAGCATGTTAATTGAATATAGCCTTTTGATGTGTTTTATGCATTTTGTACTTGTTTATTCTTTTACCTTTCTTCTTATCTTCTTCCCCATCCCTACCCCACCCCTAAAGGAATTAATAGCATGTTGTGTTCCTTGTTCTTCATTTTTGTAATCTGTGAAGACTAAACATTGAACAAATCCTTCTCAATTGTGGGAAGTTCTTTTATTTGAAGATCTCCAATATTCATAGTACCTTCCTTGATAAGGAGTGTTTTCATTGCTTCCTTTTTTGATTGGCTTGTTATTGAGAATAGCCATACTCTTGCCTTTGAGCATTAAAGCTTGTTTGCAAGAATTTATCAAGCATCTAATGAACATGATATTTCTTATTCAATTTCATGTCTTTAATTGTGACCAATCATAGCTTTTGATAACTTGATTATTGCTATAGAAAAGTTTTTGACACTCTTGTTTAGTATTATACCCTAATAAAAAACATGAAGTTGTGACAATTAAAGGTTAGTGAAACAAAGATAGGAAAACTTGTTTCTTATTGATATTCTATGCATAGGTAAAGGTATATATATACATAGATTGATGATCAACTAATTAGGAAGGTATACTAAGTAGGATCCCTATAGCAAGCTTAGATTCTATACGTTCTGTAAGACTCCCCTTCAAGTTGGAGCATAGACACTAATAATTCCTGGCTTGTTACAAATAAAATTGACTTGTGCTCTGTTTTAGAGCATTTATGAAAATATCTCTCAATTGTTCCCTAGTTTTCAAATATCCTATAAAGATTAAGTTTTGCTACTCCTTTTCACAAACGAAATGATAGTCAATTTCAATATATTTAATTCGTTCATGAAACACAAGGTTAGAAGTAATATGTAGAGCAACTTGGATATCACACCATAACTTCGCTAGTATTGGGGTTGTTATAGATTGGATAAGATAGGATTAAATAAGATTTTATAGATTAGGTAAGATTATATTAGGTACGATTGATTTTATCCTTGATTATGCCATATTATTCTATAATTAGTTTTCTCTTTAACTATTATAAATATTTATCAATACTCTATACAAAATACAAAATACTTTTCTCTGTTTATAACATGGTATCAAAGTCAATCTTGCCTATTTGATTTTGTTTTAATGCCAGTCCTGTCCAGTGAATAGAACCTTGACATTTTTTTAGGTTTCAAAGATCCTTTAGAAAACCATTTGATAGTTGGGTAATTAGAAAGTCCATATTTGCTACATAGACTCTTGTGCTTATCGCAGTCCACCATTCAATATCAAAACAGACTTTGCCTTCGTAAAGCTTGCCCTAAGCTTCTCATTCATGTGCAAGCTTTACTTTACAATGTGCACAAAAGAGTGTTGAACATGATGAGAGCTCCTTTATCTTGACCAACGTCCTTCTCGTAGTTATCTTCCATAAAAACAACAATGTTGTCAGCAAACACTAATATGACGAACAAAGCCAAAGCTACTACAAAGACCTAGATTTGATTATACCTCTCTGTTTTATGCCTCTTCAGTTCCTCTTGTGCTGCAATGTAGATCCCAAACTTTGGTGTGGTTAATTATCTTGCCACTTTGGTGTCCATCTTTGATGTCGTGTTTGTGTTGGTGCTTTCGTAATTTTGTGCTAGTACTGGAGGTTGCTTTTGCTATACCTTAACAGGAAAGTTAATTCTTAACAAGTGCTCTTGTTTTGTTCACTAAATTTTTTGGTTTACCTAACAAACAATTTTAATATAGTTGAATACATGTTTGTGGTCGTACCTTTGTGGGCATACTTGATTCATTTTACTATTTTATCCTTATAGTTGTTGAACAAAAATATTTGGTCGTAATTAATGTTATTCTTGTGATGTCTATATAATATAAGTAGATTGATCACAATTATCTAGATTGGTGTAAGACAGTTTGGATTTACTTTAGAAACATTTCTAAATACCATTACCTCTTTGATGGTCCACCATCAGATCGTACTCGTAAAAAATGCCTATAAGTTGATGCTCAATTATTTTTATAAATCCAAAATTCTATTGACAATAAGGTCGTCAGTCTTATCAATCATTGTGAGTTTATCAAAGAGTTGTTGGAATATTTAGAATTTTTATATTCACAAAAAGGAAATATTGCACGTATTTATGAAGTGTATAAGGGGTTTTACCAGATTGAATAATAAGACCAACTTCTTCAAGCATATTTTATGAATTTCAAAAAAATTATGAATAATTAAATGTTTTGTATCATTTAGTCCTAATGTCAAGGTTCAACAAGCTTAAGAGAGTAAATCGCGATAATGAGTTTTTTAGCTAGTCTTAACTCTCAGTTTGAAATTGCTTAAGTCTTAGATTCTTTCTAGTATGGAGATTTCTTGTCTGAACGAGGTCTTTATTTGGATACTCTGCATTATGTCAATACTTTTCATACTCCCAACATTTCAACTTCTAGGCCTCTTGTGAGTAAAAAAATAAATCTGACATTGTAAAATCATCTTAGAAGAATAATAACAGAGGAAGGATAGGAAATTAGGACAGGATGCAGGAAGAATTATTTGTTGATATTGTCATGAGTTGGGTCATATCAAACATACTTACTGAAAGCTGCTAAATAAATCTCAAAGATCTCCTTTCGCTCATGCTGCAGCTACTATTACAATATCAAACTCATCCACTTAGAAGACAATTAGTTTTACAGATGAATTTGCTAAATTTACCTAGTACCTAAAACCATTAAAAAGTTCATCTCACCTTATCGCCACTATTGTTGACTTAGGTGACACATATAATTGTCTTCTTTTCTCTTCCTAACAATGGGTCATTGATTCTGGTGCTTCAGATCATATGATATGTAATTCCAATGTCCTTTCTACCTTCTAGAAACACTCATCTTTTTCCCATGTTACCTTAGTTGACGGATCTACTTCTTTTATTATTGGTTTTAAAACTGTTAAACTCACTCCATTACTATCTTTGTTGTCGATCTTAAACCTCCCAAGCTTTTCCCTTTAATTTAGTATATATGAATAAACTCACTCATGCCTTAAATTTCTTGCATCAACCAATGTCAAAACTAGAGAATAACTTGGTGATATTTTAACAAAGCTTTAAATATCAATTAGATTTGTAACAAGTTAGGCTTGATTAATATCTATACTCCAACTTGAGGGGGAGTTATTGATTCAATAAGAAAGGGTCAAATAAGATGTTATAGTAGGTTCAAATAAGATGTTATTGATTAGATAAGATTATATCAGTTAGGATTGATTTTATCCTTGATTATAACATATTATTCTATAATTGGTTTTCTATTTAACTATTACAAATATGTATCAATATTCTATACAATATATATAATATAGAATGCTTTTCTTAGTTCATAACAGATGCTTTAAGATCAATTTCAGTTAAGAGTTGATAAATTCGCATTATCTCACACATAGATTGTGCCATAACTATATATTCAAATTCTACACTAGATTGGGACGCAACATTTTACTTCTTACTTTTCTATGAGATCAATTTTTTTTCCAACAAACACGTAACAACTGATAGTGAATTTTTTTACCAATCTTGGAAATACCCAATCTGCATTTGGGAAACACTCGATGTGATTATATTCTTGATTTTCATATAGTATCTCTCACCCAAAAGCTTCTTTAACTAACATAAGATTTTTCAAAAACAACTTAATGATAAACTATTAAGATAGAAATGGATTGACTTACAACACTAAGAATATGCAATATTAGGAAAACTTTCTATAAATAGTTCAACTTTCTAACGAGTCTTCTATATTTCTCAAGATCTTCAAGTAAGTCTCCATCTTTTGTAAGTTGTAATTTAGATTGGGAATACTATTAGTTTACCAAGATTGGGGGTACTATTAGTTTCCCAAAAATCATTTGTCCTTAATCCTTCGGATCACTAAAAGAGCCAATTTTCCTTTTGAGTTAATTCGTTATGATCTTTAGGATTCATGTCTTGTTTTGTGCAAAATTGAATTTTAATATTTTGTTACTTTTGCTGATGATTTTTCTTGTGTGACTTGAGTTTATTTTATAAGGATCATTCTTAATTATTTTCTATTTTACTGATTTTTATTTTGAAATTAAAATGCAATTTACTGCCAACCCGTACATTGAGAAGTAGATGCCAAAGAATATTTTTTCAAATGGTTTCAAACTTGCATGATTTAGGATGGAATATTTCATCAATCTTCATATGTTGACACGGCATCTCAAAATGGTGTGGTTAAAAGAAGAAAATTAACGTCACCTTAAAACAACCAAGCACTCTTATTCCAAATGCATGCTCTTAAACAATTTTGGTGTTACTCACTTTTCACAGTCTAATTTTTTATTAACCACGTCTTCATCTATTCTTCATGTAAGATTTTTTATAGTATTCTTTTTCCTACTAAACCTTTGTTCTCTATTATTTACTAAATATTGGTAGTACTTGTTTTGCTCATGATATTCTTCCTTAGGTAACTAAGTTATATCTTAAATCTTTAAAATATGTTTTCCTTGGTTGCCCTTTTCTACAAAAGGGGTGTGGGTGCTACCATCATTATCTTAATATCTTGTATCGACTAATGTTACCTTTTTGGAACATATTCATTTCTTTCCTACTTCGACTTCTTCTGGTAAGGAGGATGATGATTTGTTGGTTTATAAGGTCCCATATCAGTCTACTAACATTGCTTCTACACCTAGTACTCTTACCCAACCACCTATCGCCTAATATATTCCAAACAACATGACCATCCCAATACACGTTCAATACCTCTCTCTTCTTCGACATGAGATCCAACAACCATTGATCCTGATCTTAAGGAGGAGTATGGCAAAGTTTGTTAAAACATATCAAAGTAAAGGAAAATCCTAGTGGGTTCAAGATAGAGGACAAGGAAGGTAATGGAGTAGTGTGAAAAATGCCAGAGCCAAGAATAAAGGAAATAGATTCATTGGCTAAAGTAACATGGAAGGAGATGTGTGTTTCTAAAAAGTAAAGAAATTATTAGAATTATGTCAGATGATTTGAGGCACTAGAATCAATGACCCATTATAAGGAACAGAAAAGAAGACATGTAATTATGTTAAGTTAAAAATGGCAATGATAGGGTAAGATGAACCTTTTAAGCTTTTTGGTATTGAGTGAATTTAGAAAATTCATTTGTAGAAATTATAATTTTCTCCTTAGTGAATGAGTTAGGTGAATTGGTAATAGTTGTAATATGAGCTGAATGGGACTTTTGAGATTTGTTTTGAAACTTTCAGCACATTTTTTTGGTATCACTAACTCATGACAATAACAACAGACAACTCCTTCAGCATCCTGACTTTGGTTGTCCCAACTCCCTTTAGCTTCTATAGTATTACTCCTACAATATGACCTCCTAGTGTTAGATCCATTATTTCTACTAGCAAGAGAACTAAGAGTTTGAATAGTGGGAATAACAAACGCATGGTCATCTTTGCAAAGTATTCAAGTAAAGACCTTGTATGAGGAGTAAATCTCAGCACTATAAGAGCAATTAAGATTTAGCAATCTTAAATTGAGAATCAAGACCAGCAAAAAATTTCATTACTGTCATCTGCTCTCGTTGCTGGACTTTGACATTAGAACTAAAAGATAACAAAACATTCGGTTCTTCATTGGTCTTTTTGAAATTCATGAAGTAGGCTTAAAGGGATCAATCTTGTTGTTCCGCATGATAGGTGTCCTTACACACTTCATAAATACGAAATATGTTCCCTTTTCCAGAATATATAAATTGTAAATAGTCTACAAATTATTTGACATTCTCACAATGATTAATCAAGTTGATGACGTCATTATCAATATAATTCCTAATCTATAAGAATAATCGATTATCATTTTGCAACCATTGCTTGCAAATGTTGTTTGATGGTCGATTGTTAGGAAGGTGATGGTCCTTAAAAATACTAACATAAATTCAAATGTTTCTTATACCAATCTAGATAATTTAGACCAGTTGACTTAAGTTTTGTTATTTTGAACATTACATGAATTACATCGGTCACAACCAAATTCTTTTGTTTGTCAGCCATGGGATATCCATATGAATCAAAAGAAACTAACTAGAAAATCTCATTCAAAAAGAATTTCATTGTTTAAAACAACACAATAACAAGAAAATCAATTTTGAGGCAAAATAATCTTCCCTGTTAAGGTACTGGAGCAAAAAGACACACAATAGGAGAGGGTCGACACTAGAGAGGCTGACCAAAGAACATGGTATCGCTTCAGGCAGGTTGTGAATCTCATTGTTATGGACTCTTTTGTGGGACACGTATATAATAGACGCAGTAACTGATTTCCAACATTAAAAGGCTTAGGTTTCTATTTTTATTGTTGAGTTCAGGAAATTGTTGATTTGTTTCCTAGAATAGATTTTTGAAAGAAACCTAAATTATAGGTTTCCTATTCTTGTAATAAGACTAGTCCTATTTAAATGGACAAGATGATTAAAAACCCTAAGCCGATTTCTATCTTAAATTCCAAAGATCTAGAGCTCTCTCTCTTCTAACGAATTTTAAGGTGTCAAGCTCCCTTCGACGAGTTTGAGTCATTGAAAATAGGTCGTTCAAGAAATCGGAACAAGGGAAAGGAAAAAGAGAAGTCAATTGACTTAGACTTTCCTGTCAATCGCCCTGTGACCTGATCCTTTACTAATAGACACAACACTCATGCATTTGGGTTTTAGTGATTAGACTTTAGGGATGAGCCAATTAACAAGTGACACTTCTATTGGAAAGGGTGACCAAAAAAATTCTCCAAGTTCTACTCATTGTAGGCAGAACCGAAATGAAAAAAAAATCAAACAACCAAGATTGCTCACTAGGTTAGATTTGGCTTTGATACCATGAAACAAAGAGGGCAAATTGTTTCTTATTAATATTTTGTACATAGGTAAAGGTACATATATATATGAATTGATGATCTACTAATTAGAAAGGTAATTAGGATCCTTATAATTAAGCCTTTTGGATCACTATAATCAATCTTAGAATCTAGTATTCTGTAACAAATAGCAACAGTCACTCCATACTATCATGGATTGGAATTTGGTTTAATTTTCTTGCTTATTTAGATTAGTGGATTATGGAAAAGATTAAGGTTGTTAGTGAACAAAACATTTGTCTTCATTTTTCTTAGAGAGCATCTTCTACTTTTTGATAAAATATTTTGACGTGAAAAATGTTTGATATAGTTTAGAAAGGAGAAAAGAATGTCCTTGATCAAAACAACAATTATTTTCATTGAAAACTCAATTCATTTAGATGTTGAAGTACTATTTAAGTTCTCTATAAATTTCTCAATCAATTAAAAGGTCAATCAAACAAAGTATTTCATTTCTCTTGGTATTTGTTGATAATGATTAATGTTGTTTGTAATGTATTCTTGATATGGCATGGCCATAAGAGGGCAAAAAACCTCATTTCAATGCATCCTATGGACAAAATTCAGGGTAATAAAAGGTAATTCATGCTCAATCTGTATTTGAGGTATATAGTACTTGATTAGATAATTTCGTGTTCTTTCAACTTTTTTTTTATTCCCTATTTTAGTTCTTTTAAAAAATTTACTATTTTTAGTCGTTTACTATTTGAAATATATCAATGACATTCACATTGTTAAATTTATGCATGTTTTTTAGTCACCTATCCTTACCATCATATTTTGAGTAAGAGAATGATTCAACAGAAAGCTTGGTATATTTGACTATAGAAATAGGAAACCATGATAAATCTGAGGGCTAATAAAAAACTCATTTTCTTGGATTTCTAATAAAGTCTATGGAAGGAATTAAATTTTTTTAATCACATAAGCTTTCTCATTAAAAAAAATTGAAGTAAGAGAATTGGAATTGAAAATCAATACAAACTATAGGACTATAAAAAATTCTATTCTTTTTACTACCTTTTTGAATAATCAGCCATATTGTTTGATCTTAATAATGGCTATGAACTTCTGCATATGTAGAAGTTATTTAAAATAAAAAAGGCAATGTGAAAGTGAAATTTGAACTCTTGGAAAGATGACTTACCAATTCATCCATGTTAGGGTCAATGGACATTGTTTGTTGTTATAAACTGAAATGAGTGATTCAATTATTCATTTGGTATCAAGACTATATACTGCAATGCTACTTATAAGAGATACAGATTATAAACCTAGGAACTAAATAGTCCCTAACTTTACTACATAATATACAGTTTCCTATTTTGTATCATTGACTAAAAATTGAATATTTACATCAGTAAAATTAATAAGATTTGAACCACATTATGGCATAAATTCCTGCTTCCAGTACTCCTCAAGCTGGCTTGAATGTCTTCCATGGCCAGCTTACTAATTTGGTTGTCAAATTGTTTCTTGTGTAAACCTTTTGTGAGCATGTCTCGACATAATTTGAAGGAGGAATGTTGTGGATGCCTTCGTTGGGAGAGTTTATACCAGAAACGGAGGACAGCGTCAGAGTTGATGATTCTTTTATTT
>JANZLX010000004.1:20991732-21008613 GCA_025531955.1 Erythroxylum orinocense | reverse complement strand
ATTTATGAAGTGTTTAGAACTAAGAGTGTGTTTTGTTGCTGGTGTTTGGATTCCGGACGGGAGGTCCGATGTTGCCTGGTGTGGTTTGATTGTGATATTAGAAGTGTGTTTCTTTTGTTTTTAATTTTTTTGGGGCTGTCAAAATACAGCCGTTATGCTACCGAAATTCTCGGTCAAATAAGTATGAGGATTTAGATGAATGTATAAGAAATGATTAAGATGAATAAATAGAAAAGGAAGAGAATGGAAGTTTATGAGAAAAAGAAAAGAAAAATTTATACCGATTTTTGGAATGTCTAGGGTTTCCAACGCGTTCGTTTGTCTTCGATTTGTTATCCGAGTATTCTGTCTGCTCCGATTCCGCTTCTGTAGCGGTCCTCTATAAGCAATCCGTTTTTTTTGATTTCTACTTTCGAGTTTGTTTTCTTCGGTGTAAGGAATGAGGTATACGTATGAGGTTTTGGATTAAGTAATTGGGTTCCAGAAACGGGATCCAACTGCCACAGTCTCTTACTTCTCTCCGTGGGTTTCTAGGCTTGACAGGTTACTACCGTAAATTCATTCAAAATTACGGTGTCTTGGTGGTACCTTTAACCAGTTTACTTAAAAAGAACTCTTTCCAGTAGAGCGACTTGGCTTCAACAGCCTTTGAGAAACTCAAACATGCCTTGTCAACCGCCCCCGTGTTACAATTGCCTAAGTTTGACGTCGAATTTGTGATTGAGTGTGATGCGTCTAGCGAGGGTATTGGGGCTATTTTACATCAGGAGGGACACCCTATAGCCTTTTTCAGTCGTCCGTTGGCTGCCCGTCACAAAAAGTTGGCGGCGTATGAGAGGGAGCTTATCGGCTTAGCTAAATCAGTCCAACATTGGAGACCGTATCTATAGGGCCAATCCTTCCTCATTCGAACGGATCATTACAGTTTAAAGTATCTGCTTGAGCAGCGATTGATTACACCGCCACAGCAACATTGGCTCAGCAAGTTGATGGGGTTTGATTTTCGAGTGGAATATCGTGCAGGTCATCTCAACAAAGTCGTTGATGCCTTATCACGACAATCATCATCAGATATGTTGCTATGTGCAATCAGTCAACCACGAGTTTTATTACTTGAGAACATTCGGGAAGAAGCAAAAGGGGTTGTCGCATTACAGGAGTTGTATGCGCAAGCGACAACAGGTGACTTAGGAACCGATTGGGCTGTGTCCGATGGTTTGTTACTATACAAAGGCCGCATTTATCTTCTGCCCACATTTGGAGTGATTTCCACCATTTTATCTGTCTATCACGATGGTACACATGAAGGTATACAGAAGACCTTACACCGAATACGGGGATATTTTTACTGGGAAGGTATGAAAAGGGATGTGGCTGCCTATGTATTTGTTTGCCCCACGTGTCAATGCAACAAGACCGAGCACTTAAGCCCTGCTGGCTTGTTTCAACCGCTGCAACTTCCTGTGCAGATATGATCTGATCTATCGATGTATTTTGTGGAGGGGTTACCGAAATCATGGGGTAAATCAGTTTTGATGGTTGTGGTGGATCGCTTTTCTAAATACGCCAATTTTATCCCTCTCACACACCCTTATACAGCAGTTCGTGTGGCCCAAGTGTTCAATGAGCAAATCGTCCGTTTACATGGCCTACCAGAAACTCTTACTTGTGATAGAGATGTCGTCTTCACTAGTACATTTTGGAAGGAGCTTTTTCGTTTGCAAGGTACAAAACTCCAATTCTCTACAGCATACCACCCGCAGACCGATGGACAAACAGAAGTAGTCAATCGCACGGTTGAAATGTATCTTCGGTGTTTTGTGGGTGATTTTCCAAAAAAAATGGGTCGCTTGGATATCATGGGTAGAGTATTGTTATAATACTTCTTTCCACTCGGCTCTTCAAACTACTCCTTTTAAGGTGGTCTACGGCCGTGATCCACCTCGTTTGCTATCTTACATAGCGGGTTCCTCTCGGGTCGAAGCAGTTGACAATGCATTGGTAGATAGAGACACGGCTTTACAGGAAATTCGGGCACGTTTATCTCAAGCCCAACAGCGCATGAAGACTTATTATGATAAGGGGCATCGAGAGGTGGAGTTCTCGGTTGGTGACTTGGTTTGGCTTCATCTACATGCCTATCGACAACGTTCCTTAGGCACTCCAGGATTTACCAAGTTATCTCCTCGTTACTACGGGCCCTTCCCCGTCACTCGCAAGATCGGTTCCGTCGCGTATGAACTCCGTCTCCCTCCGGCCAGCATCATTCACAATGTTTTCCACGTCTCTTTATTAAAAGCATTCAAAGGGGACCACCCGGTTGATTCTCCTTCCCTTCCCCCCTTGGTGGATGGACGTGTGATCTTTACTCCTCAGTCCATTCTCCGCACACGTCTCAACCGTGGCAGACCTGAATTATTAGTTCAGTGGACTGGTATGCCTGTTTCTGATGCTACGTGGGAAGATACTGAACATTTCCGCCATACTTATCCGGACTTTACGCTTGAGGACAAGCTCCTTCTGCGGGACGGGGGTAATGTTGTGGATGCCTTCGTTGGGAGAGTTTATACCAGAAACGGAGGACAGCGTCAGAGTTGATGATTCTTTTATTTTTGGTTTAGTGTTCCTATTCCATAGGTAGTTTAGTGATATAGGACTTCTATTATTATAATAAGTCTGATCCTTATTCAAAGGAACAACATAGTTAGGTATTCGATAGATATAAGAGTCCTATTTATGTAATAAGACTGATCCTTACTTAAGAGGACAGAAGCTAAATAAAAGTTCAGTTCAGAGTTTAATCAAAACAGAGATTGGAGTTCTCTCTCCTTGAACTCTAAGGTGTCAGTCTCCCTTGAATGAGTCTGAAATTCTATTCAAAATAGATCGACAAAAGAATCGCAACAAAGATAAGAGAGTTGATTTTGATTTTCTGCTCAATCGCCCGATAACTCGATCCTACTCTCAGAAACATAACAAGGAATTTTTTATTCATATCTAACTAAGGGCATACATTAGCTTTATACACATCAACCCTAGTACAAAATAGGAAATAAATTTGTTAGATTTGTTAGATCCCATAATTTATGGGATACTTTATCCTAATTTTATGGACTTAATTAGTACCATATGTTATGGACATAATCTTATAGATTACATTTTCTACACTATCCCTGAAGTTGGTTTATAGGTATTAGCCATCCCCAGCTTGGACCTAATGCTTTGAAACATGGCCTGCTCAACCCTTTGGTAAGCACATGTGCAAGTGGACTATGTGTAGACATGTAAGATTTACAAAGCAACGCACTCTCCAACTTTTCCTTGATATAAAGTGTTTGTCAACTTTGATTTGCTTTATTCTATCATGTTGCACTAGGTTGTGAGCTACACTGATGGTAGACTTGTTGTCATAGTAAAGTCTCATTAGGCCATCCCATACCACTTGATCTTCAAATCTTCCAATTAATCTTCAACCAAAGTTGTTCATAAATACATTGAGTTATTGCCTAAAAATTAAACTCTACACTAGATCGCACTATCACATTCTATCTTTTGCTTTTCCATGTCACAAGGTTTCCACCAAGAAAGGTGCAATATCCAATGCTTAACCTTCTATCAACAAATAACCCAGTATAATCAGCATCTGTGTATACATCAAGTGCTAAACCTCCATTCCTTTTGAACATAATTCCTTTCCCTGATGTTCCTTTGAGATACTGTAACATTTGGTAAGCTGCTTGCAAATGGTCTTCCTTTAGATTATGCATGAATTGGCTAATTACACTAACTGCATATGCTATATCTAGCCATGTGTGAGACAAATAAATGAGTTTTTCTACTAGGCATTGATATGCTCTTCCATAGTAGTATCTTCCTTTTCTATTCCAAGATTAATATGTGAATCTATTGGAGTACTCGATGGTTCGCATGTTTTACCTATTTCCTTGAGAAAATTTGTAATGTATTTCTGTTGGGAGATAAAAATGCCTTGCTTGGAGCAAGCAACCTAAGTCCTAGAAAATAGTTCAACCTCCCTAGTACCTTGATGTCAAATTCTTTAGACAAACGACTTAAGATCTCTTTCTTTTTAACATCATCACCTGTCACAATTATATCATCAATATACACCAAAGGAATTGTGACTCCCCCTATAGATGAGTGCTTAATGAACAATATGTAATCCCATTGGCTTTGTTTGTGTCTCATAGTCATCACTCCAAACCATGACTTGAGTCCATATAAGGCTTTCTTCAGTTTACAAATAGTATGAGCAGCCAATTTCTTTCCATAATTTGGTGGAATCTCCATATAAATTTTGTCTTCTATTCTTCATGTAAAAATGCATTTTTCATATCAAATTGTTGTGATCCCCAACTATAATTAGCTACAAGTCACAATAAAAATAAAAGTAATTAGGTTTGCAACTAGAGCAAAAGTCTCTAGATAATCAATTCTAGTGGTTTAAGTATATGCCTTGGATACCAACCTTACCTTATATCTTTCTATTAATCAATTTGCTTTATATCTAATTGTGTACAGCATCCAACCGGTTTCTTCCTAATTGGAAACTTCACTAACTCCGTAGTTTTATTTTTCTCCAATGCCTCCATCTCTACATTTATAGCTTGTTTCCATTTCTCATTGAACAAAGCCTCTGATAAGGTAGTAGGGATGGTAATGGTGTTTAGACTAATAAGAAAGCTTTACGGGATGGAAAAACAAGTTTTAATGGACAAAATTGTGCAAGAGGATGTTGAGAAGAACGATTAGAATAAGTTTTCTGTATTCTATTTATACAGGAATATATAGGTTAAACTAGGAAAGTGATCTCTATAATAATGCTAAAATCCCTATGATTATATTATTTACATTAACTATATAATCCCTATGATTGCGTTAACAACAGTTATATTTCTGTAACACTCCCCCTGAAGCTAGAGCATAGATATTGATCATGCCTAGCTTGTTACAAATATAATTAACCCGATTCCCCAGTAATGCTTTGGTGAACACATCAGCTAATTGGCTCCCTGTTTTGACATGCTGAGTTGAGATTAATCCATCTTGTAGCTTTTCTCAGGTAAAATGACAATCGACTTCTATATGCTTGGTTCTCTCATGAAACACAAGATTATTTGCAATATAGATGGCTGCTTCATTGTCACACCATAAAGTTGTTGGTTTAGATTGAGCAAACCAATCTCACCAAATGTAACCATATAAGTTCACAGGTAGTCTGCGTCATAGCTCTGTATTCGAATTCTGCACTTGATCGGGATACAAAAGAAACAAGATTGCCTCCAACAAAAACATAGTAACCTGTGGTAGAGCGCCTAACTGAAAGATCTCCTGCATAGTTAGCATCTGTGAAACCTTCTATAGTGTGGTGACCATAATTTTGATATAAGATGCCATGTCTTGACGCACCTTTTAGATGTCTCAAAATATGAATAATAGCATCCCAATGTAAGGTTCTAGGAGATGACATGAACTGACTTACAACACTTACTGGAAAGGCAATATCAGGACGAGGGATGGTAAGATAGTTCAGTTTTCCCACAATTTTCCTATATGTTTTAGGATTCTCAAGTAAATCTCCATCTTCAATTTTTAACTTCACATTTGGTATTATACGCGCATCACATGTCTTTGCCTCAATAAAACCAGCACCATTCAATAAATCCAGATATTATTTTCTTTGAGATAGATAGATGCCTTTATGACTACGAGAAACTTCAATTCCTAAGAAGTATTTCAATGGTTCTAAATCCTTTGTTTGAAAACGAGTCCCAAGGAATGCTTTCAACCTTGTGATCCCTGCTTCATCACTTCCAGTGATCAGTATATCATCCACATATACGACCAATAAAATGCACCCAAAAGTAGATGATGCAAAGAACACTGGGTGATCATATGCACTTGTTCGCAAGCCAAACTCAATAATTACAGTACTGAATCTTCCAAACCAGGCATGAGGAGATTGCTTCAAGCCATACAGAGACTTCCGTAATTTGCATACTTTCCCTGACTTCCCCTGAGCAACAAATTCAAGTGGTTGCTCCATGTAAACCTCTTTAGATAAATCCCCATATAAGAATGCATTATTCACATCTAGTTGGTGAAGTGCCCAAATATAAGTGGCAGCTAAAGAGATAAATAATCGGACAAAAGAAAGTTTTGCAACTGGAGAAAAAGTTTCAAAATAATCCACCACATGTGTCTGAGCATATTCTTTAGCAACCAACCGAACTTTTAATCGAGTAACAAAACCATCAGGATTTATTTTAAAATTTAACACCCACTTACAGCCAATGGCCTGTTTCTCTGAAGGAAGAGACATAAGATCCTAAGTACGATTCTGCTCTAAGGCCATCATCTCTTCTTTTATTGCAGCTTGCAAACCATCATGAGCCAGTGCTTTAGCAAGGGATGTTGGGATAGCAACAGAGTCTAAAGAGGCTACAAAAGACTTGGAGGAGGGAGATAGAGCATGATAAGATACAAAAGAAGAAACAAGGTAAGTGTATATGCGTTTACCTTTATGAAGAGCAATAGGAAGGTAAAGGCTAGCATCAGGTAGTGGTGAGGAACTTGAAGACAAAGCAGAATGGGTCAGGTCTATGTCTTGTCCGATGGGAGGTGCCTCAATAGACTGCTGCATATGTCAAGAATAAACCTGACAAATAACAGGTCGAGAGGGAGGAGAAACTACCTGTTCATTGACAGTATAAATAAGAACATCATCCCCTGAATCGCTAGAGTGCGAAGAAGAAGGCACAAGAATACCAAAGAAGGGGCTATTCTCGTAAAGGGTAACATCAGCAGAGACCAAGTAACAACCTAACAAAGGAGAGTAACAACGATATCGATTTTTAGGACGCAAATATCCCAAAAAGACACACTTGAGAGATTTGGAATCCAATTTCGAGAGTTGAGGTCGCATGTCTTAAACAAAGCATGTACACCAAAAAATTCGAGAAGTAAGGGGGAAAAATGTATATAAGGGAAAGAGCAGGGAATATGAAATCTAACTGTCAAGAACAGAAGAAGGCATTCAGTTGATTAGGAAATAAGCAGTCGAGACTGCATCGGCCTAGAAAACTTTTGGGACCTGCATATGGAACATTACTGCCCGGGCAACTTCTAACAGGTGACGGTTCTTTCGCTCAGCTACACCATTTTGTTAAGGGGTAACAATACATTATGACTGATGAATAATACCATACTGAGAGAGATAAGATTGAAAAGTATGGGAAACATATTCTTTAGCATTATCACTTCTCATAATGCAGATGGATTTGTTGAATTAAGTCTTAATTTTAGCATGAAAGGCAAAAAATATAGTAAAAAAGTCTGGTTGAGATTTCATAGGATAAAGCCAAGTAACTTGAAAATAATCATCAATAAGTGTCACAAAATAATAAAAACCAGATTTGGATGGAATAGGATAAAGACCCCATACATCAGTATGCACGAAGTAAAAGGAAGACTGAACTCGTTTATTTAATCTAGGAGAATAAGATATCCTATGATGTTTAGCAAATTGACAAACTTCATACACTTAAGATAGATTCTTGTTTAAGACTAGGACATAACTTTTGTAAAATTGAGATAGACGGATGACCAAAACGAAAATGAAGTTGAAAATGGGAAGATGAACTTGTGTAAGCAATCGATCGAGGTACTATTTTAGAAGTTGAATCCAGAGCATACAGGCCATTCACCAGGCGCCCTTTACCAATAATCTACTTTGTCCCAGGATCCTTAAATAGACAATAATCGGGATAGAAAACAACACAAGAGTTGAGACTTTTGGTGAGTTGGCTAACAGATAATAGGTTAAAAGGAAACGATGATAAACATAAAACAGATGACAATGGGAGAGATTTTGTTAGGTTTGTTGTCCCACGCCCAATTACAAAAGCGATAGATCCATTGGCTAAAGTAACACAAGGTAAATCAATAGTAGACTTGAAAGTATAGAGGATACCTGTGTTGCCAGTCATCCAATTAGTAGCACCTCAGTCAATAACCCATCTACAAGATGAGGTGGAGAGACAGGCAAAAAGGTTACCTATATTAGCCAAAGTCGATATTGCAGAGGGTGGTCATTGCAAATCATGGGTGGCCAAAATTTGTTGATAGGCATTGGTTAAACGAGCATACTCATCCGCTGAAATTGTGACAGAAGGTGAGGATGGCTGAGGAAGGGGTAGGATACCATCCTGAGTAACCACGTTTGCAAATTTTCTGTTATTATGCTGACCTGAGTATTTGAGAGGCTTACCGTGCAGTTTCCAGCAATTCTTCTTGATATGTCCTTCGACTCCACAGTAATTACAGGTGCGAGGGGTGCCACTGTTCTCAGCAACATAACCACTATTGTTTCCACCTTTGCCATCGCGATTATCTACCACATCAACACAGATCAACAATACCCGAAAACTGACCATATATTCAGACAGGGACAGAGGAGGTGACTCTGGAGGAAGAAATCAATTTGACAGGCGGTGGCTCACGAGCCCTCAGGCATCAGCATGTGGAAACAGCGTCTTCGACTGGGCAGCGCGTGCGGGTCACGCGCTTGGAATCCGATGACTGGATTTGAAGGGATGGCGGATCGACACCAGTAGAGTCTCGTGAAGGAGGAGGTGAGAAAAAATTTCTCCAAAAAATGTGTCACCCACACAATCGGTACACTGCCTCATAATAGGGTAGAAAACTAAAGAAAAAAAACTAAAGAAGAGACCTAGAAACTCAACTAGGCTCTAATACCATGAGAAGAATAAGTTTTCTATATCTTTATTAGAATGATACTACAGGTATTTATACAGGAATATATAGGTTAAACTAGGAAAGTAATCCCTATAATTATGCTAAAATCCCTATGACTATGTTATTTACATTAACTATATAATCCCTATAATTATGTTAACAAAAACTATATTTGTGTAACAGAAAACATAGTGCAAGAAAAGGAATGGCTAAACAACTGAAGGTTTCACTTCTAAGAAAACCTACAGCTCTGATACTGTTACATAATTTGGAGGAATTTTTTATTCATATATGACTAATAGACATATATTAGCTTTTTACACACTAACCTTAGTACAAAATAGGAAATAAGTTTAGACAAATTTGTTAGATCCCGTGATTTATGAGATACTTTATCCTAATTTTATGGACATAATTAGTACTAGATTTTGTGGACATAATCGTACAGATTACGTTTTCCCACACATCTGCTACATTTTCAGTAGTGGGCATATAAATCATCGAAATCCTATTAATTCTCAAGTGAGAGCATTTGCTACTTTTTCAGTAGTCGGTATTTAAATCATAGAAATCATGATAATTCTCAAGTGATCGCATCTGCTACTTTTTCAATAGTCGGTATTTAAATCATAGAAATAATGATAATTCTCAAGTGAGCTCATCTACTACTTTTCAAGTCGTAGGTGGTGACCTTTCTGGGACCTAATTCATAGTGATGCAAGATAAGGTTTTGAAAGATACGTAACTCGATGGACTTTAGAAAGATAACAACTTTCACATTGAAAAGGACAATCAACTTAGGAAACAAATGTTAGATATAGAAAACTAAGATGTCCTAGTCTATAATGTCAAAGCTTTATTTGTTTGCCAACATAAATTGAATTGATACCACTACTATAGCCTTGAGTTGGTTTAATTTTGGAGACTTCTAGAACTGCCAATCATCTTCCTGGATTTTTGGTCCTAAAATTCACACTGAGATGTAAAGAAGACAACATGACTGTTAGAGTCTTTAGATAATTTTCTATCAAACAATAAATTGCATGCTAGTTTAGGAACGTAAAGAGCCAATTTAAGAGTTAGAGTTCATCAAATTTTTATTTGAACTTTTCCATAATGGGTGAAAGACTCCCATCAACTATACTAACTCTTTCGATTCTAGAATAGTTAAAATAATTTTTGAACAAAGAACATAAGGTCATGTGATCATATGCCCTTGAATTAATGATCTATGAGGCAAAATTTTTACTATGAGATAGTGCTTTAGGATTGCTACGTGTTTGTGCAGGAGAACCGCTAAGAGTACTAGATAAGGAATCAGTTTCTACCTATCAAGGTTTAAACACCTTGTTTGCACTTGTTTTTGATACATTCATGGCTGAATTTTTCATAGTTGAAGCCTCACTGCGTTCATCAAGATTGACATATTGACGACTTTGTTCCCTTCTAACTTTAGCAAAGACTACACTAATAGGAAGAAGTGATTGGCGGCCAATTGTCCTCCCTCTAACTTCCTCAAATTCAATATTAAGACCAATCAAGAATTTGTTGATATAACTTTCAAAAAATAATTTGTAGATATGATAATCCTCCATCTTTCTGTAATGATTACAGTCCTCGATTTATTTTCATTCATAGTTGTTGAATGAATCCAAACCTTGCTATAACCTTTTCAATGAATTGAAACCTCGATTTATTTCCATTCATAGTCGTTGAATGAATCCAAACCTTGCTATAACATTTTCAATGAATTGAAATACTTGGTGACATTATCCTCTCATCAATACATCTGGGTGACATTATCCCATAGTTCTTTGGTTGTTGGATAACGCATAGTTGGGACTGATATCCTCTTCCATGGAATTCGCTAGAACGTCATGGCCATGGAGTTTCAACATCCGAAGTAGCATACATGGTCTCTTCTTTCACTGGAGCCTTCTTTTATTCTCCTGTCAAATAGCATACCTACCTAATCAGCATCAGAAACATTCGATATGAGTATGTCCATGATTTTCATACAATTTTCGTTGTCTAGGAGTTTCCTTTAAGTAACATAAGATTTCTTCTAAAGTAGGCCAATAGTATACTATTAGGGAAGACATGATTTGGCTTATAATAATATCAAAAAATGCTTTATCAAGATGAGTTGTTGTAAGCTAGTTTAATTTTTTAACTAGTCTTCTATATTTCTTAGGATCTTTAGATAAGTCTCTATCTTTTGTGAGTTGCAGATTAGGAAGCATTGGAGTATTGTATAGCTTAGCCCCCAACTTTCCAATTTCAGTTAATAAGTCAAGCGCATGTTTTCTCTACGATAAGAAAATGCCTTTCTTGCTTCAAAATCACAGGAAAGATCTAAGGTAAGAAAATGCCTTTCTTGCTTCAAAATCACTAAATCTTTCCTGTGAAACTGGCTTTGAAGAGAGGACTTCAAAGATATAGTTCTCATAATATCACTCACAATAATGGTAATATCATTTACAATAGTGAAAAAGAATTATCCCTAAAGTCCATATACATGAAAAAGAGAATTATCTTGAATGCAAAATGTTTATAGAAAACGAGTGGTCAGACTTGCTCTTATTCATTCCAAACTTTTTTATTTCTTGACTAAAATTTTCAAATCAAGCACGAGGACTCTATTTTCATACAACGATTTTTGAACATGACAAACTTTCCATAATCCTCTTAAGCAACAAACCTAGGTAGATGCTCCATATACACTTTCTATTGAAGGTCACTATATAAGAAGGCATTTTTGACATCCAATAGATGTAAAGGCCAATCATGAGTCGCTATTGTTGAAATGAATATAGATGAATAAAGGTCAATTTAATAAAAGAGAAAGTGTGATAATAATCTACACCATAAGTTTGAGCATAATCTTTTGCCACAAGTTGTGCTTTAAGTCGAGTCATTGATCCATCATAATTGACTTTGATTGCAAACACTTATTAGCCTTTTTCTGACAGGTAAGTTCACTAAATTCCAAATACCATTATCATGTAAAGCATTTGTGTCGTCTATCATAGCATCACGCCAGCCAAAATGGAATAAGACATCATTAACAATTTTCCAAGAGTTACATAATCAAGGGACGTAGTAAAGGAACAAGAAGAAAACAAGTGATCGTAACAAACAAAGAATGAGATGAGTAAGTGCATACGGTAATTGGTATATTAGGATCATTAGTTATTGGATCTGATGTTGAAGAAGAGATAGGTGTCAAACATGTAACGAGAGGGTCGCCATTTGGAATAAACCTAACAAATACGTGTTGGTGGTGGTGGTGGTGGTGGATTATTAGGTGTAGAAGTAAACATTAGTTGACTGATAATTGACATTGTAAACCAACAAATCATCATCTTCCTCCTTACTAGAAGAAGACGAAGAAGTAGGAAAGAAGCGAATGTGCTCCAAAAAGGTAACATCATTTGACACAATATACTTGTTAAATTATGACTATAGCACTGGTACTCCTTTTGTAGACAAGAATATTCCAGGAAACCACATTTTAAGGATTTGGGATATAATTTAGTTGCCTGAAGACGAATATCATGAGCAAAATAAGTACCACCAAATAGTCGTGGTGTGATGGGGAAAATAGGTTTAGTAGAAAAAAGGACACTGTAGGGAATCGCACTACAAACAATAGATGAAGACATGGAATTAATGAGAAAACAAGTTCTGGATGTGTATCATTCCAAAATTGTTTAGGCATCTGCATTTAGAATAATAGTGCCCTGATAGTTTCTATATCTAACAAGTAACAAGAATTTGGTTGTGACTGATGTAATTCATGTGATATTCAAAATTACAAAACATAAATTGACTGGTCTAAAACATCTTGGTGTAAGACTGCATGGATTTATGCAAGGAGCATTTCTAAGGATCATCATTTGACTGACGATCCACCACCAGATGACACTTTCCCAAAATGGCTGCAAGATGATATCTGATTAAAGTCAGTTTATGGGATAGAATTCGTTAAACCCAGAAAATCTGTACAGAAAATTAACAATTGGTGATAAAGAAATTGTTATGGGGCTACTAGTTGTTGTTAACAATGAGGTCTTTTAGCGAAGTTTTTTAAATCTATGTTATGGCTTGTGTTTCTTTGTTACACTGCTTACCGATTTTGTCTCTATTTGTCAGTCTTGAGACTAATAAGTTTTGCAACTGCTGACATTGGTTTCATTTCTTATTTATAGTCAATGTGACATTGGTTTATGTCTCAGTTTTGCCTCATTTATTTGCTTTAACTTTTTCTTGGTTATCATATCTGATGCTCATTTTACTTATTTTATAACTGCTTTCTTAATGCATTTTTCTGCATGAAAATATTCCTTTATCCTAACTTTTCTATTTATTTTTGGACTGAAAATGGGAAGATCTCTTATTTTGACTTACTCGGAAGAAGAAATCAAGATGTGGCGTGAACAGCGTAGAAGGAATTATCCATCTAATGCTAACATAGAAAAGGTTTCATTTCCTGCTCTACCTGTTAATCATTTTTATCTAATTTGAGCAGTTGTGCTGAGATGTGTTTCATTTGCTGCACAAGCAGGCTGAGAAGTTGGCAGATTCTGATACTATCAATCGGGAGGCCAAATTACGCTGCGAGGTAATAGTCACATTGCGTTCTGTCCTTCATGCTTCTCTTATGTGACATCTTTGCTTTACTTTTTTATTTATTCTTCAGCTTTGCCATTGTCAAATTATGTGCTTAAACCTGTATAAATTGTTTCTCTTGTTCTGAAACTATGTTCACATAATAAATAAGTTCCTCAGATACATGGATTTTTTATGAGACATTTCACAATTAAGTCGTCTTGCTCTAATAGAACTTTTAATTTTCCAATACATAGTTCTGGTCTTTTGCAAAACCTTGGCCTGGGTCTTATGCTATGCGTCAATTTTATTTTTTGGGTTGATTTGGTGTTTTCTATCATATATAGGTTTAAGATTTTTGGTCCTTTTTGAGAAACAGTCTTGCTTCTTCTATGTGCAATATTGAACTTGCCATTACTTTTAGATAGATAGAAGAGTTGGATTAAGACTGTCAGGGGGGAAGCTGTGATTGTAGAAACATATGTGGGATTTCTGAGCAATATCTAAACTATCATTGCGCAAGAAATGGATACAAGAACTCATGTTTAAATTTCTCTCAAATAATCCAGAGATATAATTGCGATGGACATGTTGCCAAGCATGCGTAACCAGTTCATCCTTACGTCCTCAGTTCTTTGGGAGTCAAAATTAGGAAGTATTGTTTCCTTTAGTTCTTTTGTGCCATTTTATGCATAGATTAAGGCCCATTGTTCATACCTTATATATATATATATACATATATATGTATGAAAAAGAAATAGACTGCAGATTTTTTTAGGGACAAATTTATTTTCATCAACAATATAAACACACACACACGCGCATATACGAATTTTCACCCTCTCTCAATTATAAAAATGTAACTTGTTATAAATGTGGAGAAAAGGACATACAGCTAAATGTTGCAGGATTAATAGACGACTTCAAAAATTAGATTTAGATCAGATAATATTGTTTTAATGATATTTGATTCTAAAATTTTCAAAGAATTCTCTGATAATGAATATGATACAAGACACTAGTGGTTCATAAATAAATATATTGTGTAATGAAGAAGCAAAAAGAGAAAAACATATAAGTTTGTTAGCAAAAGATTTTTAAAAAATTCTTTTAGAAGTTATAAAACATTATCCAGAATCCTCAATTACCAAAAAAAATATTAAACTTCAATAATCCTTTAAAACCTAACCATATTAGATGAGGTAAGAAAATAAGAAATCTTCGAATAACTCTTTCAGCCTTGATCAGGAAATAACTTCAAAACAAGAGCTAATTATTAAACAAAAGCGAAAGGTAGATAATGAAACAATTCAAAAATACAATCAAAATATGAAGAACAAAAGTTCAGATAAATAAAGCAATGACAATATAATAATGAATAGTTGCTTATTTATACTAAATCAAATAATTTTTAGAAAATCTTAATTTAAATTACTTTTACAATTGATGAAAACTTTATAAGTTGATTCAAAAACTGATTTGAATTGTGTAAAACATGATGTTGTCCCCAGAAAAATGTTACAAAAGAGTAAAGAAAAGATCAAAACTGGTAATAATCAACGTGAAAAATTAATCATGGAACTAATGTTTAGTTCATAACAAAAACCTCTTTTTGTTGTAGAAGGCATTCATCATAATGTAATATTAAGAAGTCCTTTTATAAACTTAATTACTACCTATGTAGTAAATCATGATCACTTATCAACAAAAATAAATAATAAAAATAACACTTCCCTTTTATAGAAAAATAAGAATTAGAATTATAAACCTAAACAAAGCATGTAGTGTATATGAAAACCAGCTGAACGACGTAATACATGCATTACAAAAATGCATTACAAAAACGAAGAAACTTTTTTTTTTAATAGAGAAACAATTACAAATTAAAAAAATTAAAAACTTACAAAAAGAAACCAAAACTGAAATTTGTGTCAATTTACTTTATACCTTTTGGAATAGGAAATAATATACTGTAAATCTACTCTGTGAAAAAAAATTTCATGAAAAACAAGTACTTATTAAAGTTAGACCTATATGAATAATAAGTAATTAAAGAATCATTGCAAACAAGAAATAAATGATCTATTAAAGAAAAAAATTTAATCTCCCTCAAAGTTTCTTTGGAGTGGTATTTTATTTTATGCCAACAAAAATTCTGAACAAGAAAGAAGATTTCATATGTTCGGTATAAATTATAAATACTGTGTGTGTGTGTGTGTGTGCTCGCACGCGCGTTTGTGTATGCCATATCATAAAATCAGTTTTTGACTTTTGATAAATTGTTCAACCCTTGTATGCAGCAACTGAAGGAGATTTTGTCAAAGCAGGCAGCGTTGGGAGTTGAAGTTGCAGAGATACCATCACATTATCTAACAGATTCACAGAAACAAGAACATGAAAGGGAAGAGAATGGAAGAATGTTCTCTAAGAAGGGAAGATCCAGGAACAGGCATGCTAAAAGAGGAAGGGGTAACAAAATTAAGTGGCCAAAGAAGCAAATATGTGCAAATGGGAATCCTTCAGAAAGAAAGCTCACTCTTTTGCAGAAGCTTCTGAGCTCAGACATCAGGAGAGACAAGTGCCGATTGTTGCAGGTTCTGAGATTCATAGTGATGAACTCTTTCTTCATGGATTGGCCAGAGAAGGCATTAGAATTTCCCTTGGTGGAAGTTAAAGAAGAATCCTCACTTGTGAAAAATGTTTCTGAAATCAAAAACAAGACTCTTCAAAACATGGGTGATGATGTCTTTGACAATGAAGATGATGAAGGTGTTGATGCAGATTGTTATGGTGTTGAGCATGGTAAATTAGTGGGGGGAGAGGACTTTTTCGATGAGAGAACTGAAGAAGAGGAAGGGGAAATCATTGACTGTGATTGCCCCTAGACTTGTTCCATCGCAGAGTAGTTTCAATGCCAGTGGTTATGAAATGAACCGTTTTTTTCTCTTTGATTTTGTCTGTCCTTAATTATCGGAGGATAATAGAAATGAAGGTTTTGATTATGTAAAATGGCGTAAAGCCATGCAGAATGTGCAGTCTCGTTTTAACTTGAATAGGATGAAATTGAAAGGAGTTGAATCACATAGAACAGGCAGCCCGTTAATTAATTTCTGCTTATCTACTAAAATTTGAGTTGTTTATTGATTTATGACTAGCGCAAATGTAGGACATATTGGACATTACAGGACATTATTTTCATTAATTGCTAGTGTATATTACTTACGTGATTGTAGTGTATTACAGCTGTTGATTGTAGTGTATTATAGCTATTAGTTAGTTTCCATACATATCTCATTAGGGCTACACTTACATGTATATAAGGAACATTACAAGTCAATAATACGATGAGTGAGTTTCTGCCTCCTTTTATCTTTCTCTACATGGTATCAAAGCATCGATTCTAGACCTAAAACCACCACACAAATCAAACCAACCACTCCAATGGCTGAAAGCTTAATACCAGTTGTCGTAGCTGTTGATACCAAATCACCTTTT
>JANZLX010000004.1:20968979-20985123 GCA_025531955.1 Erythroxylum orinocense | reverse complement strand
ATGGTAAATGTTAGTCGGTATGATTGAGTCAACCGCAGAAAGAGTAACAGAGAATTAGCATCAGTCAGCCAGCGGGTTTCGGGCACGGGCCATCAGTCAGGGCTCGCCGCTCGGACCAGTCGGGCCTCGGGTTCGGGGTCCGACAGGGGAGAAGACAGAGACGACGACGATGGTGAGAGGCGAGAGTGAGAGGCTAAGAAGTGAGAAGTGGGAACGCAAAGTTGGGGAGGGGGTGATTTTTTTAGGGTTAAATTTTTTAAATTTGCAAATTGGTCCTCCATCTTAGCGAAGTTCACGGCACCGGCCAGTATGTCTCGGTATTGTCGGTGCCTTTCGATATTGAACGAAAAAATCGGTATTGACCAATATTTGAGGTTGGTATCGATAAAACGGATACTGTTTCGTTTTTCGGCCGGTACAAAATGGTAGGTATCCGTATCCGTGATGTTACCCCCAAAATCCTTAACAATTGTTGCAAAATCTCCCAAGGCAAAGGAATTCTCACACCCTTTGAACTTGAAATATGTATCCCATTCCTTTGAGTCCCCACTATTTCTATCTCACCCATCATAGTCTCCATCTTAATTTCATCCTTAATGTCATCGTACCTATTGTAGTGAAAATGTTAGATTTCAAATTACACTTTTAACCTTTTCTTACAGTCCAACTTCGTTTAAAGCTCTAGAGTATCATTTGAAAGCTTATACTTACCGAATAAAATGAATAATATTTCCAATTTTATTTAAAAGTATATTAGGTTTTTTAAATTTTAGTTTTTTTCTTTTAAATTTTATTAAAATAAATCACTTTGAATTTATCATGTCAAGTAAAATAAAAGTTAGAACTCTAGTTAATTTTATCTTAAAGTAATCCTTAAAATAAAAAAATTGATGTAAAATAGTATTCCACAATAAAATAGAAATAATCAAAAATAAAAATTGATTTTATTAATGTGAAAAAGCGAATGAAGTCACCGAAGTTGTATTAGACAGGCCTACAAGTCTCCAACTTTAATTTGTCGGATAGATAATAAATAAAAAGGAATTATGTTGTTAATAATATCTAAAATACACATTTCAACATAAAATGAACACACAAAAGGTCAACTTGGCGCCCAGGGAGCCTATCAAAATCCCATCCCTCCCCTCCCTTCAGACAGCTAAACGGCTAAACCCCCTAAAACCCTAAAAGCAA
Organism: Erythroxylum orinocense; assembly: GCA_025531955.1. Classification (NCBI taxonomy): domain Eukaryota; kingdom Viridiplantae; phylum Streptophyta; class Magnoliopsida; order Malpighiales; family Erythroxylaceae; genus Erythroxylum; species Erythroxylum orinocense. The sequence continues at coordinate 20,983,929 of JANZLX010000004.1, read as the reverse complement.
ACAGACCACTGTCTTCATTTCCATGGCATGAGATCCTCTTTCGTTATCCCCAATCCACCTTCCATGGCTATCTCTTCCGCTCTCCGCTGTTCTTTCTCTCTCCTCCGCACCCGCAATCACCTCCCGCTTCCCTCCATTTCCGTTTTCAGGCACCTTCGTGGTCTGCCGGAGCTCCGTTTCTTGTCGACAGTCCCTTCCTCTGGCACCCACCTCAAGGCATTGAAATCTCGCCGGAGAGACTACGGTTCCGCGGGAGAGGAGAGGGACGGTGAAGGCCCAAATGGGAGTTTGTTAGTGAGAGACTCTGGTGGGGGCAGAGCTGGGCGTGTGGTTCCCGCTGAGCTTCACAAAGAGGCTACTGAAGCTTATATGGCGTATGCCTTGTCGGTTTTGGTCGGAAGAGCTCTGCCGGATGTGAGAGATGGGTTGAAGCCTGTGCACCGTAGGATACTGTGAGTAACAGTCTGGGGCTCCGTTTTAGTTTTTTTTAATCATGTTTAAATGCTGAAAAATGTGGGAAATGGGATTTTCAGAGAGTGTTTTTTCATTTGGTAGAAGATTTTTCTTCTTGTCAAGTGGCCGTGATGGGTTCTTCTAATAATGCTGTTTTTGTTATGCTTTTAATTTACTTCGTTTAGTTTTTTAAGTACTATGCTTTTGGAAGTGTAGCGGAAAAAGAGGGGGAAAGAACTTTCATTTCTGGGCCTGATCGGTTCTTCCAAATATTTTTTGATGTAGTGCATGCGTAGTTTGTTGTTGAGATCAACTTAGGAAAAGGGAAGAAGAATGGGAGTTTCATTCTTTGAATGTAGTTATTCCTTTTATATATATCATTTCCACGTTTTTCATGCTGCCTTTTTTTTTTTTCCCCAATCGGTTGCTTACTTATGCTCCTGTATTGCATTTACGGGCATTTGCAGTTGGCTGAGGCTGTTGCATGGTGATTAATCAGTGTTCGATCTGTGTCTGATTCGGACCATGTCTATGGTTGTTAATTTTTCCATAAAATGATTTTAATTGCAGATATGCAATGCATGAATTAGGCCTTTCCTCAAGAAAACCATTCAAGAAATGTGCTAGAGTTGTTGGTGAGGTCAGCATTCTTTCTGGTCTCTCTTTACAACTGTTACAAAAGAAAACATGAATTAGATGCCTGTGACAGTAATTCTCTTACTCTTTGGAATTTTCTTTTTCCAGTTACTGAATATGTTCGACATATGTCATTCAGGTTCTAGGGAAATTTCATCCCCACGGAGATACTGCTGTGTATGATGCATTGGTGCGAATGGCTCAGGTAATGATGAGACCTCATATGTCCTATATTCCTGAAAGGTTTCAATGTTTCTTGATGCTGTAAAATATCAATCAATTTACTGATTTGAAAAACAATAGCAGTTGAAATTCTGAATATTTAACTTTGCAGATTATAACTAGTTGTTCTCTTTTCTGTAAGTTCTTTTTGGTTTCCTGAATTGCTATATTTGCTTAGAGGCTGAAAGGCATGAATTGGGAGTTATAGTACTATCTTCCCTTCTACCCACAGAAAAATGGTGCAAAGGTTGTTTAAAGATATGCCTTTTTTTTTTTTCCTGATCAAAAGTATTTGCACTTAAGAAGATTATCATTTTTACATATGGATTTGTTATCTCTCTTTCATCTTTTTTCTCTGAAGTTTTTGTAAAATCTGATCCTGCATATTTGACACGCAACTTTGCCAGGGTGGTCTCTGTACTTGAGTTGAACACATGGACACTGGATTGAAGTTCAATTCTTGTTCATTTTTTCCCTCTGGTTTCTTGAAATTGTTCGAATTTGTTATCTATTTTGCAGGATTTTTCCTTAAGATGCCCGCTCATCCAGGGGCATGGGAATTTTGGTTCGATCGATGCTGATCCTCCTGCTGCCATGCGATATACTGAATGTAGGCTGGAAGTAGGTTGCATTATTTGCTTCTTATTGTGTAATTTATTACAAAACAAATGTGTGTTTGTTTGCATTTGCATGGTCCAGTTTTAAAATTACTTGAACCTGAATTCATCATAAGGCTGCTTTGGTTTGTTCTTCCCCGGGCTGGGGGGGGGGGGGGGGGCAGAAAAGAGGAAAGTGATGAGCTTATCCTTTCCCTTCATGATTTGCAAGTTTCTGTTGTCAAACATATAATGCCTTTCATGTTCTGAATGCAAAGCTTGTTTGCACATGTATATACATATTTCTATTCGTCTCTATACACAGATGTTTGCGAATTAGTAATTAGATTGATACGGTTCTAGGAAGAAGTAGGAAGGGGGAGGAGGAATCTGGGGAGAGGAGGAAGAACAAGAGAGGGTTTGAGAGAGAGAGCAGAGGGAGGGCACAGAAATTGCTTGTAATCTTCCCCTTTTCATTCATCAGCATGTAAAGTAAAGTTGTATCAAACTCGACAGGTGGCATCACAGCTCACCAATAGCAAGAATATTCCATGTGCCAAAATGGTTAGAGCCTGGATTGCCTACTCTACGAAATGACAAACACACAAATGTAATCATGAAATTTAGTTGGGGTGCGTTTCTTGCGGGTGCTCTTCCTTGGGTGCTGGCTAGCGATTGTGTGGTTCGTAACATAGATGTGCCGTTGACAATTGATATTTCATTATATTTATAATATGCGGATCATTTGTAAGTAATATATAAATCATCCTCTGAACATCAATGGTTTTAATGATTTTGGCTGTAAAGATAAATATATTCATATAATATGCTCTACATAATATAGGGACCACATGGGGAAGAAATCTGTATCATCTTTCCCCGTGGCAGTATTTTGCTAATATAATGGGAACCAAATTTCTTCAATCATAAACATGATACATTATTTGAAATAACAAAAAAATCTCGAAAAAATTCTTTATACCCTGATAGTAAACACCTTCTTAGATGTTTTTAAGCTGTCTGTTCTCATTGGTTGGTTTTCTAACTAAACTAGATTAAGTTTGTAGTTGATCTGTTTTTGGGTTCTATAGTCTATCTGTAGATTCTAAAGATTACTCCAAATCTTCTATGATATTTTCTCCATCTTTATGACATTTTTATTTGCTAATTTTTTCTTTTAGTTTACATGATTCAGTTGACTTACTTTGTGATTGAAGTGTTCATTTTGGTACATAGCTTCTTTTGACTGTTCTTATACTTCTTTTCTGTTGCATCAAGAGTAGCTGATTCATTCTGTTTAACTCTTGCAGGCACTGACTGAAGCAGTCTTGTTGTCTGATCTTGAACTGAATACAGTGAGCTTGTCCTTCATTATACATTTGTTGATGATTTCCATTTTTTTATTTATCAAATAAGATATTCATTTCTAAGAATAAATACACTGTTTCAGGTTGATTTTGTACCAAACTTTGATAATTCTCAAAAGGAGCCAGCACTTTTGCCTGCTCGGCTACCAACATTGCTGTTGAATGGATCCTCGGGAATTGCGGTATTTTATACTTTAAACTATTTTTCTTTATGTGATTGCTTAATATGTCTTTATTTGAATATCTTCATCTTACTTTTATGTCATTCTTTTGTACAGCTTATTTAATTCAGAAAAATCATTTAATAAATTTCAGGTTGGTATGGCTACTAATATTCCTCCTCATAACCTTGGAGAGCTAGTGGATGTGCTATGTGCTTTAATTCACAATCCAGAAGCAACTGTTAGTGTTTACAAGCTTCCAATTCCTGATGACATTAAACATTCAAAGAAAAGTGCACTGGGATTTGATGATTCTTGTTCCCTTTCTCTTCTTGTAGTTTTTGAATTGCTTAATATGGTAGCATATGCAATTTGGCTAGAAATGTATAGGCGTGAAATGCTCAAAGCTACATTTACCTTCTCCTTTACTGGTCAGTGAAGGATATTACGTGAATCATGAAATGCATAGTTCATTTGTGGTCAGAAAGGAAGATTCTTTTGGAATTTTCTCTAATAATGGAACGACAACTGAGCTTTTGTTATTAAATTAGCCTTATTGATGCAGGGTTTGCTTTTTGAAAGTGCTTTATGTTTCTGAAATTGTTTGTTCTGCTTCTTCTTTTTATTCGCATTTTAATTTTTGGCTAGTCTTATCAGTGTTGCTTCTTATCAATTCTAGAAAAAAGCTTATGGTTGGCTTGATAAAGAAGTTAATTTATAATTACATAATTGTCTCTGTATGTGAATTTCCTTTGGGACATTTGTGTTTTCGTCACTAAAATAGCCCTTTGTCCATCTTTTAATGTGAAATTAATGGTTGAAATTATCCTAAATCATTGAGTCAGGAAAAGGAATTTGTTGCTCATATAATTACCCTAATAGCAGATTTAATTAGTGCACAAGTTTGTTTAGTTAGTAGTGAAACTTCCTGTGTAAATTGGAGAGCATTTCTATGGCTTCTTTTTATTCTATTGCTATCGTGCTCAAAAATTACTTGTTATTACTTGGGATCATTTAAAAGAAGTGTATATGATTAATTATCCTATTTAGCAGAAACACTTGATATATGGTAATGATATCTTGTTTCAGATTTGTTGTTGTCATCACATTTTCCATTTATCTAATTCATCATTGTATAATCCTGAGGTCCCTTGTACTACACTTGTACGTGTTTCCTATATGCCAACATGTATCTAATTCATGGTTTCCATTGTGGCAGTTGCAAGAGTTGCTAGAATACATGCCTGGCCCGGACTTTCCTACTGGAGGTTTAATAATGGGGAATCTTGGGTGAGTTGACTTCAATCCATTCTCATTTGCTTGATCAACTGTGTCATTTGAAAGCATTGACTGTAAATGTACTAACCCAGCTTATTCCTTGTCTTTTCTTTTTTTTTTTTTTATGGCATCGATTGTTTTCAAAAGCATTGCAAAAAATATTTGCCTTTTAGATGTTGGTGATGATCAGTGGTGCTCCAAAAATTAGACATCAATTCATTCTAGTAAAAGTGTGGGGTAGTTGGATAATGAGTTATTCATGGCCTAGCTTACATAAAATTTGGGCCAATCCTACGGGAACATATTTCTTTGCCAAACTAACATATATAGTGTTCTCATTTATGTACTCCTACAGATGCCTTGTGGGTTCTGACATCAATTTATTTGTTGAAGGATATTAGATGCATATAGAACTGGGCGAGGGCGTATTGTAGTCAGAGGCAAAACAGATGTTGAATTACTTGACACCAAAACAAAGAGAACTGCAGTCATCATAAAAGAGGTGGCTATCTTGTATTTAAGGTTCTTCCAACTTTTGCTCTTCATCGCTAACTTGTTACATGAAATTTAACTCATCCTTTTGGAGCAGATTCCTTATCAAACTAACAAAGCATCTCTTGTGGAAAAGATTGCTGAACTTGTAGAGAGTAAGGTATTGTCAGATTGGCCTTAAAGATTTGCTTTCTCCAATGTGTCCGACTAGTTGTAGATTTCATATTACTTGGAGGTGGCTACAAACTTCCTCTCCCCAACATTTTTTTTCACCTCTTGTGTTTTTTGGGTGGAGAATTGTAGCGTCTTGGTCTATTGTAGCTTGTTTTATGCATTGTTATTCCTGATTTTGTACCAAATGTCATGTAAAACTTTTTCTAAATTAATCGGCCTTGTTATTTTGGATATTAGAAAACCAAGAATAAGGAGAAGAAAAATATTAATTGTAAAGGAGGGGACGGGGGAGAGCAAGGAAGAGGTGAACAATGAAGAAAATAAATGCTGAAGAAAATAAATGCTCTTCCACTGATGTTTTTAAGAAATAAGAGTTGTAAAATTGGGTAGATCAAGTATTCTGCAGGCCTATAGCAAAACAGGCGAAGAAAAGGTAGTAAACAAGAAGGTAATATCATTGATTGAATTCCAGCAAGATGATAGAAGTTCATCAAAACTGGATTTCCTTCTTGTGAAGTTGAGCCAGTAATATACAAATGTTCACTACCCTACACTTTGGGAGCTATTTTCCCACAAATTATATCTATAGCAATCACTTTAAAGTTTCCTATGCAAGTGTTTTTTGTTAATTTTCCATTTAGCTATCTTCCAGCTGGAGGCTGATTTTCAATTCAAATTACCGCTAGTTGCTCCAACCTTTAGATTTTACTTGTTCTACATACCAATATTTATTAATATTTTTCACTTACATACTAGATTTTAGATGGAATTAGTGATATTCGTGATGAAAGTGATCGAACTGGAATGCGGATAGTCATTGAGGTATATATTTGAAGTTTATGACAAAATTTCACAACCCATATACTACTATCAAATCCTTTGAATGATGAATTTTGTTCTGGGTCACAGCTGAAGCGGGGAGTGGACCCTTCATTTGTTTTAAATAGTCTTTTTCGACTTACGCCTTTGCAGTCCAGTTTTAGTTGCAACATGGTGGGGTAAGTAGTTTCTTGTGACAGACATGTTATGATATGTTGTTAAACATTTGCTCATTTTGTATCAGTTTGCATATATGTAAATTTGATTTTGTACACCATGTAATTTGTACTCGTACACTTTGTTGCTTACTTGTAATTATGACAGTATTCTTGATGGGCAACCAAAACTGATGGGTCTGAAGGAATTGCTTCAGGTGACCACTTCTAAATCATTATACATGATTTACTTTGAAGCATATTAGCCCTTGTTGTCTATGTCGTTGTTGTCATAATTTTCAATTTGTACTCATTTGAGTGTTAAACATTGTGAAAGAAATAATTATTTGGACTAGACCAAAATTTCTTTATGTTCTCATTCTCTTTTGTTTTCTTTTCCAGGCATTCTTAGATTTTAGATGTTCTGTTGTTGAGCGGCGTGCCAGGTTTAAGCTTTTCCAAGCTCAAGAGAGAAGGCATATTGTTGATGTACGTTGAAGTGATTGTTTAATTTCAATATCATTTTGTAGAGGTCCTTGGTGGATCCTTTACTGGAAAAAATCTCTCCGTGTTTCTCTCTCTCTACCCGTAAACCTCTATTTTTGTTTGCCTGGGTGCATGTGAGGACATTGTTCTTGTTGTACAACTTTGTACTTAACAAAATATTATTGCTCTAGCTATAGCTGCAGATTGTGATAGTTTTATGTGCCTATTGTGGCATAACTGATTTAACAAATTTGTGTCATCATTATCTACCATGGGGCTTAGTTGACTTTGCATTCATAAGATTGAATTCCATCCAATTAAAGCTGCATTTTATTTATTTCTGATGGTTGCCTATACTTATAGGGTATTGTGGTGGGTCTTGACAACTTGGAAGGAGTGATTCGGATCATTAGGAAAGCTTCAAGCAATGCAGCTGCATCTAGTGCTCTGAGGAATGGTAACTTCCAAGTTCCTTTCATGTTTTCTGTTGTGTTATCTTTAGGATTTGTTGAAGTTCACAAAGTATTTATAGTTGGCAAGCTTCATATTTAGATGCTACATGCAAGTTCATTTTTCTTTGCTCTATTTATCATTCCATGTCTTGGTATTTTGAAATCATTTTGTTATTAGTTTTGTTTGTCCTTTTTATCTTTACCCGTGAAGTGTTGGGATTAACTATGCAAAGCAATTTACCTTTCCATCTCCTGTCTATGAATATTATAAAAAATGCTGTATTATGGGGCAGAAATCAGGGAGGCACCAGCTCATCTGATGAGCAGGTATCTAGAATTAAAAATGAACCAAAATTTTCGTTCAATCCTTGTCATACTTTTTTCTTTAAATTTTGGTCCAATGTTACCTGCAGAATGGGAATGTCAGTCTAAAATAGGAAAAATACCTCGTTAATTTCTTATTTTTGCTTGGTCTTAAGCTCTGCCGTTAGATGTTGGTTGGATTGCCTAGTGTAGTGCTTTATTTTATTGAGAATTTACCACTTTATTGTGTTTTTTGTTGTTGTGATCCTTGTTTGTATTTTTTGCTACTTACTTTTGTTGATTAGGATATCTCATCTTATTTTTCGTTCTTAATTGTGCTCGTTTAGTATACCTGGAATAGATTTTCATATTTTTCATATGTCATAGTTATCTGACTATCTCATTAACGTCTTACATCAATGATTTTAGTGGAATATTGCATCAAATATTAGAATATGAGATTCATGCTCAAATATCTCTTGTTAGGTGGAAAATGGTTGTATCCTTGCTTTATTTGGTCAGAAACCTGCAATTAGGTTTTCTTTTTCTTTTCTTCTAGTCTTGTTCTCTTTTCTGTGCTTCCATAACAGTGGGAGCCTCGGTTAAACCACGCTCAGCAATATGAATTAGATGATGTTTGTAGACAAGCAAGTGCTTCCAATAGATAGAGGTTCAGGACATGGTTAACAGATTGGGTCATTGCTTCTAAAATTTCAAGCATACATGTTGAATGAGTCTACATGGAAAACAAAAAATCATTAGTCTCTGTCTATGCATATGTAGCTTTGTAATTGTCCAGATTGAGTTAATTGAAAGTGATATTTAGTAGTCTGTTCACGAATTAGACAGAAGCCAGAAAGATGCTTGTTATTGTCATTTGCTTGGTAAATTTGGTCCATTATGCAAAGAGTTTTTGGATCCTTAATGCAGAGTTCAACCTTTCTGACAAACAAGCTGAAGCTATATTGGATATGAGCTTGAGAAGACTTACCCTTCTTGAGGTTCATTTATCCTACTTTTGTTATTACCATAATTTGATTTACATTTTCCTCACGAAATTTCTCAAGTTATGATGCCTTCAAAATTATATTTATCCAAGGGATATTTGTTTCTTGGTATGCAGAGAAAGAGGATTATTGATGAAGGTAAATCATTGATGGAGCAAATATCAAAGCTAGAAGTGTTATTGTCAACGAGGGAAAACATACTAAAGGTAACAGATAACTAATGGGATTGCTTGAGACAATTTCTTGCTGGCATGTTTGTTGTATTTATTTTATTTTATCTTACGAGCTTCTCTACATATGAGGAGTTTGTTATGATAGTTGCTCCAAATATCAGCTACAAGTGAACTACAACTGTTGACCTTTCTAGAAATCCTATGCCTACATTTCTTCTTTGATTGTGGCTTCTTATAAGGTTTTACTTGTCATAACTTGTATCTCACGGGCATTTTGGAGTTTAGGGCTTTAGTTTTAATGGCATGTTTATTTCCTTTACTAGCCTTTTGTGCTCGTTGATGGGCGTCACCTATTGTTTTAAGCTTTTGGATTGAATGGTTTCTTTGACATTGTATTAGAGCCTTGTGTGACCAATATGTCTCAAGTACAAGGTGGGCTGACCTCATTGGTTTCTTGACATGGAGTCAGAGCCTTGTGTGATAAAGAGGTGTCAACTTCTAGTAGTTTTATGGTATATTGTGTTTTAGGTTAAGCTTTTGGGTTGACTTGCTTCTTGATGACTAGAATAAATGTATGCTGAAGTGGAGATATGGCAGTTCTGTAAAATTTGTCTTTTCTTGATGGGTTTTAGTATTAAAATAAATGTTGGATGGTTCCACTATTAAGATGTGCCCATGAGAATTCATTAGCATATTGAGAATGAGATCTTGGCCGATGGTAATTGGATTTCATATTTAACAATGAATTTCTTTAATTTGTTCCTGTATTTACGCAATAACTACTCACTGTTCTTTATTTCACCATCAATTGATCAGCTAAGCCTAGTTCTTACTATATCAGATTTTTGGTTATCCAATGTTATCGTCCAGATTTTTGGTTATCCAATGTTATCCTCCCCTCTTTCTACTGCAAAAAATATTGTTTTCCATTTCAATCCTCTCACATTTATTTAAATTAGTATGATTTTTATCTTGAATGTTATGCTTATTAGTCACCTTGTTGGAGAGAAAACTGTAATACCTAAGGAGTTTATATGAAATTAATTTGCTTTTGTTGGGACTGATTTGTGATTCCTTGAGCATATTTTGCCTTCAGTTGATAGAACAAGAAGCAACTGAGCTCAAAAGTAAATTTCCCAGTTCAAGGCTTTCATCGTTGGAAGACTCTGATGGTGGTCAACTTGAAGACATCGATGTTATTCCAAATGATGAAATGCTGTTGGTATGTGATCTACTTTCTCTCTGCATTAATGTGAAAAATATGACATTTGTCAACCAATTGTTAGCTTGAACAATTGCTGTATAATTTCAGGCACTTAGCGAGAAGGGGTATGTTAAGAGGATGACACCCAACACCTTTAATCTTCAAAACCGTGGAACAATTGGTAAATCTGTTGGGAAGTTGAGGGTCAATGATGCAATGTCTGAATTTATTGTCTGTCGTGCACATGACCATGTGCTTTATTTCAGGTACTTGTCTTGTCTTGTGTTTTCTTGTTGTACTATATTCTCTGCGAACTCAAAGTCTTGAAGAAAATTGTGGCTAGTTGCTATACTAGAGAAGATTTGTGCAGTTAAGGAAGATTGAAGGCTTTTTACATTAAAACTCTCATTTATTTTTTCTGATTCCTTTTGGGAAAAGGTGTATACGATAAATCTGTGCATATCATAGTATAGCTACTTACACATATGCTTTTACATGAAATGTCTACTCTTGAAATTAAATTTTTGAGTAAGATGAAAAATGGATAAGAAAAGGGAGAGATGCAGCTAGAGAGAACAGAAGAGAACACAAAAGGGACTATGAAAGAGAGAAGAAACAAGCTTTTTATAGTTTAGTACTAGGAAGGAATACTGGTTTTTGACCATATATGGGACTAAAATTAGAGATCAGAATCTCGAACTACCTCCAATTAATTGCTATTAGAATGGGAAAATGATTCTGTTGTAACTGTGTCAATTGTGGTTGATATTTATGTGTTTGAATCGGAGATGGATCCTTTATTTATATTTATGAGGTTTTTTTTCTTTCTACGGGCCTCTCTTTTGAAGCAGTTTCCTGCTTTTAATGCTACGATATGACCACAGATGTTGGACGTGGAGGAGGAAAGTTAGTAGTTGAGCAATCTTAAGGCTATTGTTGAAGTTCTCATAAATGAGGACTTTAAGGCTTGAAAGCTGTGGTTTTAATCTGCATAAGTTTAAATTAGTTATCCTACTCAAAATTGTAACATAGTACTAGCAGTTTATCACAAAATTGGGTCTTGAAAATATGTTTTTTATATTTTATCAAGAGGATTGTACAATATTTATATACAACTTTGTGGAAATTATAATCCCTAGATTTAAGGGATTATAATATGGTAAATCTACATTCATATCAAATAGAATTAACACTCCCCCTCAAGCTGGAGCATATATATCAGATGCATTCAGCTTGTTACATATATATATTATCCTAGGACCTCGTAAGGACTTAGTCAACATGTCTGCTAGTTGATCCCTAGAGTTCACATAAGAAGTCTTAATGATGCCTGAGAGGATTTTCTCTCAGATGAAGTGACAATCAACTTCTATATGCTTGGTCCTCTCATGAAAGATTGGATTTGATGAGAGATACATATCTGACTGATTATCACAAGCAAGTTTCATAGGACAAATCTCACAAAATTGCAACTCCTGCAGCAAAGTTCACAAGTAGCATTAGCCATAACATGATACTCTGCTTTCGTGCTAGACCTTGCCACTAACAAATTTGTGTAATTGGCTGAATGACCTCTTCGTGAGAATTCTTTTCATTAAATAGGACTTGCTGTACAATCTATTTTTGGTAAGAAAATATACACAGCTAATACACTAATTACTATTATTCTAATATAGGTAAGAATATATGTATACAGCTAATACCCTAATTATGGTAAATAAATCACATAATTATGACCCATAATTTCTGTCACTGATAGAGCAAATCTTACAGCAGCAAGGTTTTTCAACCAGGGTCTTATAAATCATGTTCTAAGTAGCAAAGGGAGTCCTCTGGAACCAGGAGTCCCACCCTTGGACTTTTATCTCTTTAGTCTTCTTGATGAAAGGGCAAAGAGGGAGTAAACTTTGAACGGCATTGGGGGATCTTCTCCTTTGATGGCCAGGCTAAATACCTACTTAACCTTGGTTCGGCCAACAAAGTACTGAAGAATGCCAAGAATGTTGAGTATCTTCCAACCAGACGGTGTGTGGCTGACCCTCCAAGGATTTGTCAGATGTGGCGAACCACATGCGAACTGCGTGTAGTGTTGCAGATTGTACAACCCTCAACTATGGTGGATCGTGCAATGGAATTGGGGGAAAAGGAAATATCTCTTATGCATTTAACAGTTACTATCAGCTGGATGCAAAATGCGCGCAGCTGTGATTTTGACGGTCTTGGACCGTTGACTTTCCTAGACCCATCAGTTGGTGAATGCAGGTTTCTTGTTAGTGTAACTGATAATAATTCAGCATGTCGTCGCGCATGTTGTCTGTGGTTCATCATGTGGGTTTTGATTTTTTGGGGCACCTGGGTCCTTCCTAATTTGAGAAGAAGTTTCATCAAGTGGGTCTTTCAATGGTCCCTACTTCTGAAACTATCAGCATTAAACTTAGATCATTGGGTAGTATAGACGTTTGGCAGTTTTCAAAACGAAATTATTCTACTTGTATGTGATAAAATTTTGCAGAAGCCAGAAGTAAACTTATTGTCCAGGGTTATCCCATCTCGAAATCATATATTTAACAAGTTTACTAAACTTATTGTACAGGGTTATCCCATCTAGAAATCATATTTAACATGTTTACTTTCATATTTACGAATCATTCATACGTCTCGAATGATATCCCGCGCTCATACTTTGTCCTTAAGTTGCCAAGATATGTAGGAATCTAAACATTGAATAGTAATTACCAGATTCTGGGAAAAAGTTGTGCTGATACAACTTTACGGCCATTATTATATGCTTTAAGCATTCATTGAAGGTCAATGCTTTATTGTTGATAGGAAACGTGAAGTACATGGTATCTGAAACATTTATAAACAAGCAGCAGAAAAAGATTACTAGGGAACATCTGTGTCTTGCGTACTAGGTGAAGCCATTATTAATAGTGAGCTTGAAGATAAACACCAAAGATGGAGCCATAGTAACATCAAACTGAATCTTCAACAATTACAGCCATCACCGCAGCAAACTCTCCCACATCTTGGGTTTTCCAGCGTCCCAGTGAACTCACAGCAACTACAACCTACATTATCCAACCGTTGAACTTGTTAGATGCAACCTGAGCATTCACATTATGGAATCCATTGTTGACCAAAGAGGTTTTACGATACAATAACAGCAATAAAACTTGAAGGATTATTACCAGGTATGAATTCTAAATTCTCATTGAATTTCAGACGAGCGCCTGCTGTGGCAGTTGCGGACATGGCTATGGATGCCACCACAAGAAGCCATATGAGAGCAGTCAACAAAGTGGCCTTCCTCACCATCTCTTCCACCAAAATTTCAAGGTTGATATTAGCTAGTTGGTGGTAACTAGCTATTTTTCTGCACAACATCCTATTTATATCAAAAATTCGACAAACAGCTCGCAATATAAAATTAATAATGATACGATTGTTATCTCCTAATCTTCTTCTTACGATGATAGAGGTCAACTCTTTCCAGCATGACATGTGAGCCTTGTCTTCTCATGCAGTGTAGACATGGCAATGGGTTAGATAGTTCATGTAAGGAACAATTAAGCCAAACTTCTGGAGTCGGTCCTCTTTCACTTAATGATAAATACACAGATGGAAATCAGGAAGCAGGGAACTATGTAACGAATACAACACTAACTTACAGTAATGTTTTGTCTTTCTTAATATATAGCATCGGTGATACAAATTCGAGTGTAGAACTTCAACAAAATCTCGAAGTCGATTCCTTCCCCATAAGATCAGGACTGTTTTGTGAAGACCAATGTAGAGTTTACAATATCAGTTGCATCTTTTGCACAAGTATTTTTGTTCCCCGAGTTAAGTTATATAAGTTTTGTTATTACTATTTTACTGTTTTAATATTCGTTTTCTATTTTATTTTATTTTATTCAATTATTTCATGAATGAATTTTTAATGAACTAACGTTATCTGTCGACTCTATACGATCTAATATATATATCAATTCAGCATAATCGTAAGTTCTAATACAAGGTTTCAAACTCCTGAATCTATTCCCTCTTTATTATTTGTAAGTCACTGGTTCATAATATGAGCCTATCAAGTTAATATAACACAAGTTTGTGCTCATGTTGCATATAATTTATTACAATTTTTGTACTGAAAGCAGTGATTGAAATTTCGTTCCGTTCCGATCGGTACCGACCGGAACGTACCGTACCGGTCGGAATCCGGAACGGAACAAGCCTTATCGGTACCGGCCAAAAATATCGGTCGGTACCGGTGGTTTTCGGCCGGTATCGATAGTTCCGGAAAATACCGGCTGGTATCGTAAAAAATAAAAATCCTAGAAACCTAATTGCAAATTTGAAAAATTTTAACCTACCCGGCCTCCCCCCCCAACCCGACTCTTCGACTTCGTCTCTCTTCTCTCCTCACGCCGTCGTCTCTCCCTCTTCTCTCATCATTGTCGCGCCGCGCCGCCTACTTCTCATCGCCGTCGATCGCCTCCTCCTCAACCCTCGCCTCCTCCAGTCCTCCTTGACGGTTAACTCACCTCCCTTGGTGGTTCTCCCTTCGGCTCGTCATTCCTCCACACCGTCGCTGACGCCACCACCTTCTCTGCTCCTCGCCGTCGCACCGTAGCACCACTACACCGCAGGGAAGCCACCGGAGACGCAACTGAAGACACCGGAGACGGGTTGATGCTCTGATCCGTGACAAAACCTGAAGACCCCGAAGTTGGTTTATGAATTTTGTTTCTGATTTTGAAAATTTTATGCTTAATTCAATTTATTGTTGTGTTTGGAATGGATAGTTGGATCTTGGATGGTTGGATTGTGAATTTCTGATGGGTTTTGAAATTTTGTTAGATCGGTGGAGACTTGAAATTTTGGTTGGATCATGGATGATGCACGGTGTTGATGGATGATGCATTGTGTATGAAATTATTTGGTTGGACTGTTGGAGACTTTGGAGTTGGAA
>JANZLX010000004.1:20926638-20943011 GCA_025531955.1 Erythroxylum orinocense | reverse complement strand
CCTTATAACTTAAAAATCTTAAGTGTCATGCCCAAAACGCCCTTAAGCATTCTTACCACTTTTAATCCTTCACTTACTACATGAATTTATTTCAATCATGATTAATGAAAATCCAATCAAAACAATTCATCATTCAAAACCTAATTTGACATCATGCTAAATTCATCAAGAAAATTTCGGGGTCCAACAACTATGGTGTCCTCCGCTATGCTTGTCATATTTGGTTGGATCGCTGTAAGATCTATGCAGACAGTGGATAGGAGATACTGTTGAAATAGATGCCATTGCTAGGTGCCCTCTTCGTTCGTATGGTCCGACACTGTGGCATAGAGAGTACGTTCTAGAATTGGGGAGCTCACCATTGAAACTAGTGGTCCCCAATTAGGCATCCAGGTGTCCAACTAGAATAAAATACTTCTCCCGGAACTCAATTTCCACTGTAACCCTTAACGATAATTTGTCAAGTAGCTACTATGCCTCGCTAGGTAGCGAAGGCCCCTGTCCTAGCAATATTGAGGGGAATATAGTTCAGATCTAGTCAATATTTAGCTTTTAAAAGTTTGACCCATAAAGTGGAGGGTTGGTTAATCAAGGCCCATGCAAGTTTTGCCAAAAGAGCATCGTTAGAATCTTTGATACGTTTGAGGCCTAGACCTCTTGCTTATTTGGGCTTACACACTTCATCCCATTTAACAAGATGCATTTTCCTTTGCTCAGAGGTAGCTCCCCAAATAAAATTACGCATGATGCGCTCCAAATCGTCGCAAAGTTGTCTCGGGAGTCGCACTATTTGTATAGTGTAAATTGGGAGGGCAGATAGGACGAATTGTGCTAAGGTAACTCTCCTACTAAAGATAAAGCCTTGGCCCTCCAGCCAGAAAGTTTCTTTTGAGCTAGTAGGTATGCCTCGTAGTACGCACATGAATCAACGGAACACCTAAGTACTTCCCAAGATTGCTCGTACAGGTTATGTTTAAGATTTGGCTGAGTCTTTGCGCCGTAAGAAGAGAAACATTCTTAGAGAAGTAGATCCTAGTTTTTTCTATATTAACTTTTTGTCCTGAAGCTTTGCAAAACACCTCCAGGGGGTTTGCAATTAAATGAGTTTGGGACTCCGTAGCTTCATCGAAGAGGATCAGATCATTTACAAAGAAAAGGTGGGATATTAAACTTTATTCGGTTGGACCTACTCTCTCTATCGACCCTCTGCATTTTTCTCTCACGTTTGGTTGCAAGCTTCTTCTAAGTTTTATGGTTGTGCTGCTAGACATACTCTCAAGCACTCTCTTCTCGGTAATTCAAACGTAAAAAAAGTTTTCTTTTCTTGAATGGCTAAATGTGAAAACTAGTCTATAGATAATTTTTCCAGAAAAATAGAAGACAAATGAGGTTGGTACCATTCTGAAAGGCAATTAAATTTCAATCTTTTGTTGTGACATGGTTTTAGCATCACGACGTTTGAGTACTTTTTAATTTTAATTTTCTTTTAACAGAAGGGAGAAAAAACATGTATTTTATTGCATGTGTTGAATATTGTGATTTTGGCAAAGTCATAGAAAGCCTCGGATAAGAAGTTATAAGGAAATATGCCTTGTTCCAAATTAGGCTTGGTAATTGGGCCTAGGTTAGGCCCAGTCTAAAGTCAATGGGCCAAGCCTCATTGACAAAACAATATCTTTTTACAATTTTTTTAATAAAAAAGATAATAAGTCAGCCTAAGCCTAATTCGGACCATTGTCATCCTTATCCCGATTATAGGATTAGGATTTTTTAAATTTTTATTATTTAATGTGACATTAATAAGCTACGTGTAGCTATGAGTCTAATAAGTTTGTTAACATGTCAATCCACGTGAACATCCTTAATTATCATGCTAACGATAGGTTATTTTTTTGTGAAAAATTAAAAGTTGAAGCATTGTCATAATATTACAAAATTAAGTGAAATTCAATTTTTTTTAATTTACCCATGATAAATTTTTTTTGGTCTTGGAACATTTTCTAATTTTTCAATTTCTACATTATTAATTTGGAAGTATATGAGCTAATAATCTTTACCATTGTATGTTAAAAGCTAGGGAACTGGTATGATGAGCAAAAACTGTCTCCAAATCGAAACATTTTTCTTTTCTATGATACAATTTTTATGTATTTAAGTAACAATGAGGGGAGAAGGGATTGAATTTTGTTTATATAAAGCTAATCAATTGAGAGTCGTATAAGAAAGAAAAGGAAACGAATATTGATACTTGGTTGAAAAATAAAATGTCAAGCAATAAACAAAGAACAGATAAAAGAGGAAGTAATCTTCCATTTATTTTAAGTTAAAGTATTATACTCATGGTATTGTTGAAGTTACCATAGGGTAATGAAATTAAATGATCTTGCAATAAAAGAAGCTAAAAATGCAAAACATGTATACAAACATTGGAAACTATATACATATGTGTTGGAAATTTTCTCATACTAAGTATTTTAATTGCCAGTTTCTTAAACAATTTTACTTTATTTAAGGCTAAGAAAAATTGTGTTCATAATTAAATTCAATAAATTAGTTAAGGAGGGTCTAACAATTATTATACAAATTGTAATAGGAGTTCTATAAGGTAATAATAAGGTAAAATTTTCCCATACACTCTTATGGTTTTGTGGCCACATAGGTTCTTTTCCATGGATGCATCTATACAATAAAGTTTTGCTTAGTCTAATCATACTTGGTTTGGCCTAATCTATATTAGTTTCCACTACACTTTATTGGACGACATCATATTATGTCCTTTTATCTCTAATTCATACATAATGTTATCTTAAATCTATCACTTTATTCCCAAATTCTCAATTTAAGAATCCTAGCTCTCACTCCTTTCTTTAATTCAATGACTTTTGTCTGAATGAAGTTTGACATTTCATCATCTTTAAATGAGGTTGAAGCTGTGAGGAGTCTTATTTAGTCTTGAACTGGAAAAAATGTAATTTCATGATCCAAGAGGGAATTATTTTGGGCCATAAGATCTCATGTATGAGATTGAGATGGATCGAGCTAAGACTGAAATGATTGAAAAACTCCCACCTCCTACCAACATCAAGGGCATTCGAGCATTCTTTAGTCATGCAGGGTTTTATAGACTGTTCATTAAGGATTTTTTTTTATATTGCTAGACCATTAACTAACTTGTTAGTTAAAGATGTGCTTGTATTTGATGATGATTGTTTAGGTGCGTTTAACAAGTTAAAGATGACATTTACAATAACACATATTTTGATGACACCAGATTGGTCACTTCCCTTCGAGATCATGTGTGATGCAAGCGACCATGCTATTAGTTATGTACTCAGATAGCAAAAAGAGAAGAAGTTATATGCAATTTACAACACCAGTAAAACCTTGACATGAGCACAATTGAACTACACCACCACTGAAAAGGAGTTGCTTGTAGTGGTATTTGCATGTGAAGAATTTCGTTCTTACCTTTTGGGCTCATAAGTAATTGTTTTTACAGATTATGTAGTATTGTGCTATCTTTTTACAAAGAAGGATGCCAAGGCTAGGTTGATTCGATAGGTGCTTCTACTTCAAGAATTCAACATTGAGATTAAGTATAAGAAAGGAGCAAAAAATGTTGTGGTAGAACACCTATCAAGGCTTGAAGGGGAACAAAATGAAGAAGAAGAGGAAATTGAATAGCGTTTTCTAGATGAGGCTTTAATGATGGTAGAAAATCCTTTTCTTCTTTGGTTTACAGATATTGCCAATTACCTCTCAGATAGTATTCTTCCCCCTCATCTCTCGCATCAACAAAGGAAGCAGTTCTTATTTCATTGTTCTTCCTATATTTGGGATGAACCTGTGTTATATAAAATATATGCTGACAGTTTGATTCGCAGGTATGTCCTTGAAGATGAAATGCTTGAAGTTTTAAACCAGTGTCATAGTTCAGTTTATGTCGGACACTATAGAGCGAACAAGACGGTTGCTCACATTTTGGAATGTGGATTCTATTTGCCAAAATTGTTCAAAGATGCTTGAGATTTTGTATTGTGATAGATTCCAAAAAGTTAGGCAATATTTCGAAGAGGGATGAGATGCCACTTTCAAACATTATGGAAGTGGAGATATTTGATGTGTGGGGCTTGGATTTCATGGGACCATTCCCATCTTCCCTAGGTAACTCTTATATATTGGTTGGATTTGATTATGTATCTAGGTGGGTCAAAGCAATAGCTACTCCAACAAATGATGGCAAAGTGGTGCAACAATTCATCAAGAGGATCTTTACTTGATTTGGGGTGGCTAGAGCTATCATAAGCGATGGAGGGAGCCACTTTTGCAATAATTTGAGGCTCTTTTGAGAAGATATAATGTTCATCATAGAGTAGCAACCCCCTACTATGTACAAACGAGTGGCTAAGTGGAGGTGGTGAATAGAGAGTTGAAAAAGATTTTGGAGAAGCACTTCAAGGAAAGATTGGGCTTTGAAGTTGGATGATTCATTGTGGGCTTACAGGACAACTTTCAAAACTCCCATTAGGTACAATACCATATCGAATTGTGTATGGCAAGGCTTGTCATTTACCATTGCAGTTGGAGCATAGAGTCTATTGGGCAATTAGAAAATTGAATATGGATTGGAAGCTAGTAGGAGAAAAGAGATTGTTACAACTTGATGAATTGGAAGAATTAAGATATGATGCATATAAAAATGCCAAGTTATACAAAGAAAAGGCTAAGAAGTGACATGATGGCCATATTAAGAAGAAGGAATTCAAGAGTGGGGACTTAGTGCTATTATTCAATTCACGACTTCATTTATTTCTTGGAAGGCTTAAGTCGAGATGGAGTGGCCCATTCAAGGTTAGTCAAGTGTTTGGAGCGTTGGAGTTATAAAATGAAAAAGGTGAAACTTTTAAGGTTAATGGACATAGATGAAAACTTTACTTTGGAGGGCCATTCTCATAACAAAGGGAAGTACTTTCTTACCTTTCACTCACTCTATTATGACTTCACATGGAATGGTCAAACTAATGACCTTAACTTAGCATGTCTGTCTTTCATTTGCTTGTCTTTGTGTTAGTGTGGTGTTTAGTATGGTGTTGTTTTGATTTAGTACTATCTAGTTTGGTTTAACTGGTTTCACACTTCATTCTTTTATTGTTTATGTTCTCCAATCGTATGTTTTGAGGTTACTTGAAGATTATTGTGCATCATAGCTTGTTGAAGGACTAAAGGATGAGAGGAAAAATATGCCATTTCCATCGGCACCACCACCATAAGCCCATCTTACCCTTAATCTCTTATATTATTCTTTTTGTGTTTTGTGTTTTGTTTTTCATGGTGTTATTTGTTGGTTTTGGATGTTCTTTTTTGCACATTGAGGACAATGTTATGTTTAAGTATAGGGAGGTAGTCTTTGTATTTATGTTTGCATTTTTGCATGTCATTTAGGATGTATGTTAGGTTATTAGTCTTAGGTGTGTCATTTCCCCTACATTTAAATCTTTGTGATGAATGTGTTTCCATGAGATTTTATTATGCTAGTTGGAATGAGATTAAATGCATGGGTGAACTTAAATTAGGCTACTTGAGTAAAGAGTAAACCATGTGGAGTGATGAAAGTAGTTGGCCGCATAAGCTTACTTAGAACTTGACACTTGAAAAATGAGGTATTGTATAGAAGCAAAATGGATTTTCATTTGAGCCTATTTGAGGAATTGAGCCTTTATGACTCCATTCTTTAGTCATTTCATTTCCTTGTTTGTGTGATACTTCCTTAGGTAATTACCTTCAGAAATTGCTTTGAATCAGTTTAAATCTACTGGATATATGCTAGATAGAAATGATTAAGGCCTTCTTGCTTTAACCTTTGGCTTAAATGACCTACCCTTTTATTATCTCTTACTAGCCCCATTGAGCCTTTAACTTTTGTTTCTTGAAATCACCCAATTTTAAAACCCACAAACCCCATTAGCTTACCCAATCACAAGTTAATAGAGTGCTAAGAGATACTTTAGTGTGGAATCACAAGTTAAGAGCACATTGCATATAGTTGCTATTTTCTGTTCATTGTTTTTTTTATGAAAATAAGAGAAAAGAAAAAAAAAGAACAAAGAGAAAAGAACAAAATAAAAAAAAAGGGTAAAGAGAAAAGAAAAGAAAAGAAAAGAAAAAGGAATAACATGTAGTAGTTTCAATAAATGCAGAGAAGTAGTCTTATCCATGTGCATATCTTAGAAGTTTATCTTTGTCATCTCTTTGTACACTTAGTAGTTTATAAATGCTTGTGATAAACCCCTAAAACTTGTTTAACCCACCTTAACACTAGCCACATTACAACCCGAAACAAAGTCCTTTTGATCTATCTTAGCATGTAATCATTATGGAGGAGAATTGGTGTATTAGCAAGTCTATGATAGTGTAGTTTTTTTATCATAAGTTTGAGTGAAACACTAACCATCAAACACATTAGGGAAATGAGTGAAATCCGAAAGGAAGGTCCATTTTGAATTTATACTTATCTCATTGAGTGATGGTTTCATGGGTTGAGTTTACTTATGTGCACCAATGAAAATTAGTCATGATGTGTGTAGTAGCTTGGCACTTGGCCAAAGTTTGAGGGATTGCATATTTTAATCATTGTGAAAAATGAAGTGATAGAATCTTATTGGTTGTATTTGATCTTTGCTTGAGGATAAACAAAAGTTTAAGTGTGGTGATGTTGATAGGCGTAGATTACATTATATTCTATAGGTAATTTGAAATGTGTTTAGTGGTTAATTTGATTGTTTAGTGTGTGTTTAGGTTAAAAATTGTGTTAGTTCATAAATATTTGTGTTTTAATTGTTATTTAGGTGAGAACATGTGTTTGAGCTTAAATTATATATATATGAGGTGTCGTGATGAGTTTGTTAGTATTTCAGGGCATTCTGAAGAGTTTCGAAGGAGAATCGTAGCAAAAGACATGGCCATGATCGTGGGGGACCTGTCACGATTGTGACAGAAGCTCAAGCATAGGGCCACGATCATGGGGAATCTACTACGATCATGACAGAGAGCAGGTAAACCAACCATGATCGTGCACTAGGTCCTCCACGATTGTGACAGAAGATCAAGCATAGGGCCACTATTATAGGGAATCTGCCACGATCATGACAGAGAGCAGGTAAACCAGCCACGTTAGTGCACCTTGGTACACGATCTTAGCCTGCTCGCAGACAAATGTGAAGTCACTTTCGAATTTAAGTTTTTGAGGGACATTTCAGACCCCGAAAAGATATTAGGGTTAACTTAATTGCTAAAGACAACAAAAGGATTATAATGGAACCTTAGAGGGAGTCTAGTTTTCTGCTTACATTTGAAAACCTAAAAGAGAGAGAGAAAAAAGAGAGAGAGAGAAAAGAAGAAGAGGAAGAAGAAGAGGGTTCTAATACTGAAGCTTCTTGGAATAGGTGATCTCCCGAATCATCCAACCTGAGTTTCATTTCCTTCCTATTTACTTTTTGATTAATTTAAATGTGTAAGATTGAGATGGGTTGTATGGTTATGGATTTTGAGTTGTTGATGATGTTCTAACTTTTCGAGATTTTGCGTATCTTTAATATTAATCTAGTTGATTTGTGTTTACTTTAGTTGGGGGTTATAATTGATTGATTTATTTGTATATTTCAGTAACAAACCGAGAGGGTGAAGCAAAACTAGCACTTTTGTCTTCTTTCTCTCAAATTAGTTTGAAAATTTTCTGTGGATATCATCAAAGGATGAACACTTGATCAACTCGTGATTGATCAATAAGAAAAAGTTTCAAATTTTTTTTTAAAGAGAAACAAACAAGGTACAATTTCTAAATCGTTTTATATTTTATTCAAGTTTATTCAATTATCGGGATCTGCTCAGAATCTATAATTTTTTTTGCTTTTTATTGCATCTGTGATTCGATCACGGTTAGATTTCAACAATAATAAGATCTGAACCTGCACGTGTGAGACTTTAGAGATTAGAAGAATCTCAAAATATACGCTTAAGACTCTTGTCTAATTCTTAAGAATTAAATTTAAGATTTGCAAGATTATTTTTTATAAAATTTTATAGGATAATTCAAAGAAAGCAAGTTAAATTAAATTCAATAGTATTTAGAACAGAGGATTGTTATTTTGATTGGTAACTCGATTAAGAAACATTCTATATTCAAAAGTGGCCACTAATTTTTAGAAAGAAAACTGAATATATTTATGACACAATGAAATAAATAAAATTAAATTTGAGATATGACTTGGGGTATAATATATTAAATCTACCCAAAGATTGATTTATTAATTCTTATATTCTTAACAGATATATAACGTTAATGAATTCTCATAATAAGTTAGTGGCACGAGTTATTAGATAAGTCCGAAAAATTGCAAAATATTAATCAACTAAACTATCATGTGGGAGTGAAACATGTTAGACACATCTGATAGTTTAGAATGTTAGAAAGCAATTAAAGATTTGAAGTTTAATATAAAATGATTATTGTGTGAAAATCCAATAAAAATTATTTTTAGACAAGTCAGAGTGTTATTTGCAAAATCAATAATCTTTACAAGAAATTCACTCGCAATTGATAAATTTGAAGTTAGTGTTAAAGGGATATGGAGCCAGTGTCTCAATATTGTGCTATGTTTGATTAGATGTAAAGGTTTTAACGAAATGTGCAGAGGGACAGATCTCCGTTACTAAGGATAAAATAAGGAGAGCAGATCTTCTGTCCAGTTTTACTCTATCTTATTCTATCACATGAAATCTCATTTATTTATTTTGTAGACCTCACGTGAATCTCATGCGGGACCTACGTAAATAAACGGTTGAGATTTATTGGACATAATAAGATTGGGCAGAAGATCTAGACTCTAAAATAAGTGTCAAAGTCCTTTATGTTTCATGCAGAGAGAATTTGATTAAATAACAAAGGGAGTTATTAGATCTGAAGTGGGTAAGAAAACTAAGTGAACTGAGCATTAATGGCGAGGAGCTAAGTGAGTGTTAATGGTGGCAGGGGATCTTGTTAGCCAAATCCCCGAGGAGCCAAGTGAGTTTAATGGTCGCAGGGGATCTTGTTAGCCAAATCCGAGAAGGCGCTAACTCCACCTGAAAGGTCGTGACAAAAGACGGAACACTTTGGACGCTCTCGACTTTAGTACGAAGTCGAAAGCCCTCCCTTTTTTTTTTTAACTCCACTTGAAAATGATGTATGCGAAGTGTTCAAAATTCAAATGAAAGCTCAGCTCTTTCTACTTTTGTCGTTTTGGGTTTCTTCTGGCTGTAAGTGCCCGCAATTATACGATTATTTAATCTCTTGTTAATAAGGAGAACCATCATGTGTACGGGTCAAACCAGACTTCTGCTCCCGACTGGCTTCGATGGAGTTTGTGGGCCATACATTTATTACGGGTCTGATTTGACTTCTGCCCCAGAATTCCTTCGCTGTTCTATTGGCGACGAAGAGTTTTTGAGGGCCATGCATTTATTATTCTTGTCGTGTTATTAATCAAATTCAAACTGACGTGTACAGTGATGCATGGTTGGCACCAAATCACCCTGTGAGCTTTTCATTTTGCCTTTTGCTTCTTCTTCTTTGGCCTACACTGGAACAATAATTATAATCACCAAATATTTAAACACATAAGCATAGAGAAAGGTCTTTACACTTCTTGGAGGTGAGAGGACAAATTCTTAGACAAATGGGAGGATGCTTGTCGTAGTTAAAGACACATTCTTATATTCCTTTTGATTTGGTTGGCTTTGTTTGATGATCGCACAAAGCTTGAAAACACAGAGGATTAATTGTCATTGAAGTATTGAATTAAATTTTTGGTTGCACTTTTGTTTGGCTTGAACACATCAGCACCATGGCTGGAGGGTGTGAAGAGGCCTTGTTGAAGAAGAATTACTTCGAGAATTGCTCTGGCTGTAAGGTTGATCAACTTAAAGAATCGAGAACTGGACTGCCTATAAAAGAGCTGTTTTCTATATGGATCGTTGTACTTTGTACTGGTAAGCATGTTCATTTGCACATCATATCGATTATTGGTTTTTAAGGAATCACAATGTATTATTCTCAAGTTTAAAGTTACTAAACTAAATTGGCTTTCAATATTTGCATTGGCATGATTGATGATAGTTCATTTTCTTTATGTACCTATCTCTTCTTTTACTACCAATTGATTGAGCAGGATGGAGGGAATTTTAGCATGAAACTTCCTTTAGAGGATACAGAAGCTAAGCTTTGAACTACTTCTCTCATAATCTTTTATAAATACAGTGATGGTCTCCAAACTTCAGTATAAAATAACTTTTTCTGGTTTACTGATTCTTCAACTATGTTTGTCCAAGCTGTATGATTTTGGAAATGGAGAATGTTAAGTTGTTTAGCCTCGTGTAAAACATACATATCTGCATAAAAGAGTAGTCTTTTGGAAGCAAATAATTTGTAACCTGTTGGAAGTTGTTTCTCCTTTTACTTGCACTGCAATGCAACTCACATCTTTGTTTAAAAATGTTGCGTTTATCCTTTCTCGATGCTTAAAAATGTTGTCTTTGAGTTAATTTATTTAGATTGACAGTCACTAATAGTTTCTGTTGGCATTCTTCATCTCTTTAGGAGCAGGGAGTTTTGGTGTTGCTCTTTACTATTTCTTCTGCGCATACTGATTCAATGTTAATTCTTGCAGCACTTCCCATATCATCTCTCTTCCCGTTTCTTTATTTCATGGTAAGCAAATCTATGCTCAAGTCTAACAGCTTTTAGATGTGTTGTACAAGGTTGAATAAAATGGTTCATTAACATTAAAAAGTTTGAGGATCTCGCACTTTCTACTTCTTCCTGTGGTCCTGAATGCTGAAATTTGAACGTAATCTTATTTGGACTCCTAAACAAACTTAGTTTCATATTGAACATGGAGACGACGGTTTGCTGTAGAATTTATGTTCACTTGATACAGTCAACTTAGTTAATTCAGTTAATGTGGAAATTAGTGCTTTGCTTAATTATTGCAATGGTTTTGAGTCATTGGCTTATGATCTAAATAGCAAGTGCTTATAAAATATTCCATCTCAAGGATTCATTTGCATCCTATGTTTGATAATATTCTAGCGATGAAGTTGCTAAAAATTATTCTGGGCTTTTGATTTCTCAGATAATTCAAATTCGGACATTCCTTTTCACTTTCTCATTATTATGGCTATTACTTTGTGATTGGCGTCCTAAACTTCTAGATCAAAACAATGGGAATTAAAGATGCTAAAGGAAGGAATAACATTAATGTATTCTCATGGAAATATTGCTTTGGCTCTTGAGGACTTTTGCTCAAAATTTTCAATACTATGCCACAAATCATATAATAACAAGGTTTAAGACGTTCGACAAGGGACCAGTTTCTATGTTGTGTCCATTGGATCATTCAGAAAGAATACAAGTTTTTGTTTCTAACCTCTGGAAGTGGATAAAGGAAACTCCCAAGATTCAAGGAGCAAACTAAGAACTTTTTCTTTCTTCCATTTTGCTTCCTTAGATTTATACCATTGGCTTCTGTGTTCACCACATGATTTCTCTATTTCGTTGACACTCTATTGGTTAACAATGTATATTGGTGTCTTGCAACATGGAAATTGTTCCTTTTGCCTTAGAATCCTTGGATGGTGCTCACTGAAATTAGTCAAGGATGTGTGCTTCTTCTCAGGTTCCTTAAACTGCTACAGAAATCATGGGTTGATAAGATGTGGCAAAGAAATTTGGTTTTGAAGAGTTTGATTGTTGTTTAAGGAGAAGACTAGGCACTCTTTGTACTGTAATGATAGGCATGCTGCTGAGTGCGCAAGTCTCTCCCATTGGCATTCCTTGTAATGATGTATACTTGAAACATTCATCACTTTCCTTTTGCAGATAAGAGATTTTCATATAGCAAAACGAGAAGAGGATATTGGCTTCTATGCTGGTTATGTTGGTAAGATTAGTTTTAGTTTGTCAATAGTCATTTATGGCATGTGTCTTAAGAGTCTTGAGATATCTGATGAGATAGATGCTTATTTATTTGGAAGGGTCCTCCTTTATGCTTGGCAGAGCTTTGACATCTGTCTTCTGGGGAATTGTGGCTGATCGTTACGGTCGGAAACCTGTTATAATCACTGGGATCATGGCCGTGTGAGTGACCACTAATTTCCAGGGACCACTGGCGTTTCTTTTTATTAATTTAAATCTCATGTTCATCTTGATTGCTGATTTGTTTCAGGGTTATTTTTAACACTATATTTGGACTTAGTGTAAATTTATGGATGGCTGTCATTACGAGGTTTCTTCTTGGAAGTTTGAATGGATTGCTTGGACCAATTAAGGTACATGTCTCTGGTTTTTGTGAATTTGTGATGTTTTCAGTATAGTAGTATGAAACATCTCCATCTCGCAGGCATATGCAAGTGAAATGTTTCGTGAGGAGCACCAGGCTTTGGGACTATCAACGGTAAGTGATACGGCTTATGAGTTTTCGGATTGGCGGTTGGCATTTTATATATGTGCGTGTGTGTGTTTTTCCTGAAATCCAGATAAGTACAGCATGGGGCATTGGGTTGATCATTGGTCCAGCTTTGGGAGGATTTTTAGCACAGGTACATGAGAAATGCAGATTTTTACTGGTTGCCAATGTTCTTCTATTTGTTGATTTTTTGGTATATTTGGTCCTTAGCCAGCAGAGAAATATCCAAATGTCTTTTCCATGGATTCTCTATTCGGGAGGTAAGGAACTTCTGCTGTTTGATTCTCGTTATGACTGTTTTCGATTGATGTGAGGATATTAATCATATTCATATGCAGATTTCCCTACTTCTTGCCCTGCTTCTGCATCTCGCTTTTCGCATTTGGAGTCTGTATTGCTTCTTTCTGGCTTCCGGTACACAACTTATACTTCATTCATGCTCATTTGGGGATATATAATTAGCATGTCATCTGTTTCTTTACTCGTAATTACTATAGAGCTTGTAGGGAAATTATCTATAAAAGCACTATGTCGTAAGATTTTAGGAATACACACTTACCTTTACACGTTGAGTATATCTCCTTGTTGCCTTAGCAACTTGAAGCTTTTTTAGACTTAAAGCAAGCTTCGCTGAAGCTCTGAAGCTGTCCATAAACCAATGCAAGTTGATTACTGAATATCCATAAGCAAAACAAGCCATCAAAACAGCAACTTCACCCTAATGCATCATTCCAATAATTTTAGAACATCAGATTGATTCTTCAATGAGGAGTTGCGTCAAATGTAGAAGCCATTGTTCCAGTATTTGTTCCATGATACATTATACATTCTGCTGTCAGGGTGTTCTTTCTTACAAATGTCTTCTTTTAATTTTTCCCCACTATTCCATCTGTCATCTCCTATCATCTCTACTTACAATTCTTATCTTATGAAATTACTATGCTTGCCGTTACAAAGGTTTTCCTTCAACCATAGACTTGTTCCACAAGATGAGTCAACCATTTTGCAAGACAATCTCACTTATTTCCATTAAAGCAAGATTTAGCTTTGTCTTGTGATCGTCGACCAACCTACTCGTTCTCGAACACCTCACAACCCTCTTAGTGTTTAACTCTCACGCTCTTGCAAGATAACTACGAAAAAACTAAATATTTATGGCAACAATAAGAACACGAGAACTAATGTTCATCCACTGTCATCTTATCCATTACATCATCCAAGATCTTCTTATCTCTATCCGTTGATAATGAGTCATCCAAGTCAATAGCACACTGGTCCATCCAGTGCTTTTTTATGCCAACTTCATTAGCCACGGTCCGCCTATTTGAGCAAACACTGAGTCCTTAACCCATCAAGAACCCATCCTTACTCAAATCAGCTCGTAAAAGGTCTGAAACTTTCTCAAAACTCGCACCATGTTTGATCTATTTGCTAAGTCACCTTGGAAATCTCGCATATTCCCGTCATGCGTATGATCTCACTAACCTTCCACTCAATGCCTATCTCAAGCTTTCTTTTGGTCTCACATCCAAATCTTACATCTCGTCGAAGATTTCCGCCAATGTGCACCAATGCATGCCAACGCTTAGACATTGCCCTTTTCATCCTTACCTCCTCAAGTCTTTTGCCTTGTTCCGCATGTCGGACACTAGTCAAGGCTCACCAATGCCCATACAATTTCGCTATTTAAGACTTAGGGATCTACCGCTTGCCATCATAATTTAAATGACGTTAACTTATTGAGATAAATTTGAATTACAAGTATGGAACAGAATCAGGACGCTTTGATCCTGTACCTCTTGCTTTTGACCGTATGAGGTTTTGAGTAAACTGTGTTCCTATTTTAGGAAACTTTACATGTGCACAACGAGAACGAAACATCAAGCAGTGACTTGTATGAAACTGTGGAGGCTGGTTCCAATGGATCTAAAGGACGTGAAGACAGAACAGATGTTGAAGGACAGAAACGAAATTCTGCGAGCAGTCTCATAAAGAATTGGCCTTTGATGTCTTCTATCTTTGTTTATTGTATTTTCTCACTTCATGATATGGCTTACACAGAGGTATATCTCCTACTCAATACAGCTTATGGCATTGATATATCAGTGAATTGTGATCTTTCACCTTTTGAAATCATCTATGCTGTTTAACTATCTAAAGAAGCTGCGTTTGGCTTCTAATTGTGTTTTGCAGATATTTTCACTGTGGGCTGTTAGTCCCAGAAAGTTTGGAGGCCTAAGCTATTCAACCGAAGATGTTGGAGAAGTTCTAGCAATATCTGGTATGGACAGCTAATTATCTCTTAATAATAAAGAGTTTTTGGATCAAATTATATGTGATGGTCATGCAATCTCAGATCTTAGGATAATTTCAGTTCATGACTAATCTCCAGATAATGACTTCATATAGGCTTCGGACTTCTTGCCTTCCAACTTTCTCTATATCCACTTTTAGAGAGGCATCTTGGACCAATACTTATATGTCGGCTTGCAGGGGTAAAATGTCACAGCTTGTGTCAGTCATATGTGTGTGCTTCTGCTTCTACTTTGATCTGTATTATCGTTACCCAACATGCAGGTCCTGACCATACCTCTTTTATCAAGTTATCCATTCTTAGCCATGTTGTCCGGATTCAGCCTCAGTTTATTGCTAAACTGTGCTTCCATGATAAAAAATGTTTTATCTGTAAGTGCATTTCTATTAATCTTACAATATTTCCAAATGGGAAATACAGTCCCTCTCTGTTCCTCCTATATTAATAAATATTAAAAAATTTCTTTTCCTAGGTATCAGTCGTGACGACAATGTTTCTTCTGCAGAATAGGGCAGTGGTAACTTCTGCTCCTTGTTTGTTTTTGTAGAAGATATGTGCATTTACTTATCTGTTTTATATGAAACATTAGGAGCAAAATCAACGTGGAGCTGCTAATGGACTTGCAATGACAGCCATGTCTATCTTCAAAGCAGTTGGTCCAGCTGGAGGTGGAGCTTTGTGAGTGTGATTTTATTCCCAGTTTGTTTTGGTAGGAGTAAAGAGTTAAAATAGGTCTTAATTTCCTTAAACTTTGATTCTTTGCAGATTTTCATGGTCACAAAGGCGTCAAGATGCTGCCTTCCTTCCAGGTTTCAACTAATTGAACAAGTTGGTTAAGAAAAAAGCTACATTGCTTGTCAGGAAATTAATTAATATTTGAATGCAGGTGACCATATGGTTTTCTTTGTCCTCAATGTGGTTCTCTTCATTGCTGTCCTCATGACGTTCAAACCTTTCCTAGCTTTAAAACGGTGAAACTTAGGTTCGAAAACGCATTGCCTGGTGAGATGGAACTAGGGAATGGGAAGGATTGTTCCTATATACATCTACATATAGTTCAATTTACTTTTCAACAGAGGAAAGCAACAGTAAAATCACAATCGAATCTGTCAGATACTGTTGGGTGATACATTTGAAACAGTGTTACGTTTTGTCGTTTGTTTTTTTGCAAGGCAGAAAACGAAAAATAAGTGTATAGAAAGCTGATGAGTGCTTTCTCTGTTTTGGTTTAATTTCTAATAGCTACATAAGGAAAGAATATCCCAATAGAACAACTCGTAGTTTTCCACTAGATTTTGTTCACAATGTAAGCCTCATGGTTTAGAATACTGTACCATACCGTACCGGCTAGTACGTATCATTCCGGCTGAAAATTGGTATTAGTATAGGTATAGGTGGTACCGGTGAAAAATACTAGTTGGTACCAACCAATTTCGGTAGTATTGGCCGGTATTGAAAATTTTTAAAAATTGAGGAATTTTTTTGCAAAATTTTCAAAGTTTTCAAAATTTTCCTCCCTCCTTTTTACCTCTCTTTTTTTCCTTTTTTTTCAAAGTTTT
>JANZLX010000004.1:20814227-20831944 GCA_025531955.1 Erythroxylum orinocense | reverse complement strand
TGACAATCACCCTATCAAAGGAGGTAGGAAGCTTGAGCTTGAACAAAGGGAGAGGATGCACTTAAGGTAGGAGAAGAAGGAGTGGACCAAAGCTAAAGGAAAAACAAAACCAAGGAAGGAGATGGAGGGAGAGTTTCGGTTGGCATGTGGAAATAAGCAAGAAGTTCATCTTTTTATTCCTTTCCCATGAAGTCACCGAAAATGCATAGGATAACAATGCATTAATGGTGGGACACTTGGCAATTGGAGGAAGGAATAAAGAAAAGTCAAACTAATGACACTTGGCAATTAATGGAATTTAAACCCTAATGACATAAATTTGACCCATTCAATTCTAATGGCCCTAATTTCAATCCCAAAATAATGTACCCAATATTGTAGTGCCATTGGATAGAAATTTTCGCTACCAAAAATCAACCGGTTCGTCACTTGGCGATTTTTCCGATCCGGGAATTTTCTCCAAAAAATTTCAGAAAAATTCCTATAATTCTCATAAATTATAAAACACACAAAAACTCAGTCCGATAATTTTTCAAATACAATTTCCACATTAATCACAATAAAATGCCGTTTAGGCCCAATACCGGGAAATAATCATGAATGCATGTACAGTTATTTTCATGTGCAAAAATTTACTGTTGACCAATACCAGTATGCATGACATTTTCTAATTAATCCCAATCACTCTCATCCTGTGCTAAATCACTATTTTACCCTTCTTGTCCGGGGGTGGGATGTTACAATTTAGCTCTGTACTTCATTATTTAATGCTTACTCAAAAGTATTTTATGCTCTTTAAATTAGTTGCGGCCAACTGGATGTTGAGCACATACGTTATTTCTGTCTACTTGGCACAAGCCAAATTGATTTATGCGATCGGTACTAAGGTACGATTCAATCTTGGATGCCTCATCATTGAAGCTATGTTGGCCATTGAGAGTAAGCCACATTCTTTACTATACTTTTCATGCTTAGTTTCTCAATTTTTATATTCCAATGAAATTCCCGGGATAGAGTCAAGTATACTTGAGTTGGTGGCCCTGATGAGCATCTCTCCAAGGATTTTTTGTCAACCACGGGTGATGGATTTGCCGTTTAGCACATCTGGCTCCTCGAATGTCTCAAGGACAACTTCTATCAATCCTCGTGCAGCTCTCTTTACTGAAATTGAGAGGATTAAAGGTATCATTCAAGTGGCTACTAATGCTATATGCTACTTAAAGTAGCGAGTTCTATACTTTCCTGACGCTTCATGAATTAGTCTTTTTGGCATATGTTGTCCCAAAAGTGGAGAAGATAAGACTTGACTAAAGTTGTTTTTTTAATCTTCTGTGATTGGTTGTTTGTGCTTGTGTTGTTGAATCTTAAATTAAAGGGGAGCATTGTGGATTCAATATTTATATGTCCAATTACGTTATTTAGGGGGAGCTTAAGAATTGTGACAAAAATGCCAAAAAGGGGAAGATTTTTAAGATATATAGTATATGTTTTTTTATTTAGTTTTGACATCTTATTTATTAATTGGACATATAAGATATTAATTGGTATTGGATTCAAAAAGATGTGGTTGTTACACTTATAACTGTAAAAGAACCATACATAAAATGGAAGTCTATTATTATCACGTAGATGATTGATATACGTACTGCTGGATTTTTGGGATAGGAATTAAGTGAATTGGTTTTACGGTTGGAGTGTGGATCTTCATGATTAGTATCGTGTATGTCTCTAGTATAGCTTAAGTGAATTTGGTGTGAGTTGTGTCATTGCTGCTGGCTTCTTGATTTTTTTATGTGCTGTATGGTTGTGTAAAAACAATGGTGGTTCATTGGCATATATTGACTTTTGGGGCCATTGATAGATTGTTGGATGTGCAGTCGAAATGCTTATGGTTTATATTTCTCGGGTGATTTTGGTGAAGGCTTAATTAATTGATCTGTCACATTGAATATGTTCTTGGTGCAGCAGTAAGGTAGTTCAGAGTCTTGCGTGATTTTACCAATTTTTGTCAACAATTTTTAGATCCATTTCATAGGAGTGGAACTCATCAGGAAGTTGTTCTTGTTTATCTCAAGTGTATTTAGTTTTCTCTGTTTATTATTTTGATCATTTGAGTTATTTGTTTATTGTTCTTTCATTAAAAAATTGATTGAGAAAATCTTCTGTTGAGGTTAGTACGAAGCGGTCATACTATTGGGTGTGGAATACTTTCACGAAAATGAGGTTAAGAGATAGCGACAAGGGTTGAGTGGTATCAGCTTAGTAAAGCCTTGGATAAATTTATTGTACTTTTGTGAAAGTATTAAGCTGGACGAGGGTCCCGCGGACATAGGCAGAGGTTAAAAGATAGTGACAAGGGTTGAGTGGTATCAACTTAGTAAAGCCTTAGGTAAATCTATTGTACTTTTGTGATAGTATTAAGCTTGATGAGGGTCTTGCAGACATAGTCAAAGTATGTCGAACTGCGTTAACAAATATCGGTATTGATTTATTTTTTAATTCTTTTAATTTTTTCAAATTTTTGATTGCTAGAAACGAATTGGAAAGTTTGTGAAATTACTACTCCCTACGGTTTTTCATCTTTCAAACTCAAAATTTAATAAAAGCTGTGAGTTTCTATGTTATCTTAACTCTTAAATGCTATTCATGATCACGTACGGGCAAGCAATTAAGTCGTAATTAGGAATCGTAAAATTGGCCTGCCCTGCCCAACTTCAGTTTGGGTTGATCGGGCCGTGGGCTGGACACGAATTTGCTCGTGGTTAGAGAGGAATGGATAAAGCAACTTTATTTTGTCAAAAACATCGTTTTTAATTTTTTTAAAAAAATATAAGGTCAAGTCAGGTCGACTGACTCGGTCCATCAGTGGTTCATTGGGTTGGGGATTGGCCCACGAGCCTGCCAACTTGCGGATTCGATCAGATTGCACCAGGATTGGCCCAATGCCATCCCTACTCGTAACTAGCATCTTAAAGATAAGCTTACCTGATAATGAAAAAGGGTTATGACAGATATAGGTATTTTAATTAAAAGATTAGTTAAAAAGATTATGTTAAAAATAAAAGAATTAGTTACTTGTGATTAATAAACCAAATTGTATTAGTCCCTTTGCCAAATAAAATGTCTACGTGACAATGGAGTCTTTAAAAAAATTAAACTATTTCATGTAAGAAAAATTTAACGAAGGGGTTGATCATCTATTAATTAAGTTTTTCAAATGTTTATCGAACGTCAAGGTTATTTTTGAATGTTTATTAACGTTAGGGCCCTAATTAAATTTTGGTCAAAACATTTGAGTCCTTTTTGTCGAGAAATTTTATAAACAAATCATTTTAATAAAATATTTTGAAATAAAAATAAAAGGTTAAAGATATACTTAATTTATGGTTTCTACAAAATTTTTAATTTTTTAATAAAGAAATCAATAAAAAATTGTACATGTATCTAGTCTATAACAATATTAAAAAAAATGGAAGTACAAAAATTCTAAATTCTAAAGTTTAACATTATTCTACCTCCTTATCAACCTCTTTCCTTATCAACCTCTTTATATAAAGAAAACTTGATCATATTAAATCTCTTAAGGGAAACTTACCTTTAAATCATAATTTAAATTTAACTTTAATTATAAAATTAGAATTCAATCTTAATAAATTTAATTTAGATTAATTTTTCTCCTTTTCATTTCTCCATTTTTAACCTATTAAGATACTAATATGTCGGTAATGAATAAAAATTATAATTATAATTAAGATTAAATACATTATAATTTATAATCATAAACGAAGAGTAGTGTCTAGTAATACTTCATGATCGCCTAAATATTGTTAATTCTATGATGGTTTGCCTAACCTATTTATTTATAGCTATAATGTATAATGTATAATTGTTTTACCATCCAATAATCCAAATAAACATAGAATTATGAATTATTGTCTACATTATAAAAAAATTCAATTATGTCTGTCCATGTAAAATGCTAGTTGATATATGATTATTAAACTTTTTAAATATCAATTCATTTTAACTCGAGAATTATCAAATCATGACTAATTTTAAAAAGGTAAAATATTTTCCTTAATTACTTTAAAGTGAAAATTCATTTATTGAGTTTCTCATTTATTTCTATTGTTTTATAAATTTCACATCATATGAGCTTATAGCAACTTCTAAATGTGAATAAAAATTACATTCTCATCCATCATTCTCTAGGTTCAAAGTAGAATAAAAGTTTCGTGTATTCGTGAATGAGTTACATTTTAACTTAAGAGGCATAGCATTCAAGGCAAAAATATCCTTAATTTTTATGCAAGGTTATTTCAAAAGAGCATGCAACATCCTTCTCATGCACATAGATATCTTTACCATAAAAATGATACGAAATAAGCTCACAGTTATTACAAGTCTCATTATACTTGTTCCCATTCAATATTGGCCTTAAAAGAAATATGGAAGCATGATATTTGCTCAAAATCAATACAAGTCATATTTTCATGAAAAGAACATGTCATATAATAAATCATTTATTAAGCCTTACTATCATATAAGGAGAACTCCCAATCTATGATTCCCAAGTAATGTTACAAGTGTTGAGCAGATTTTCAACTTTTTTAGGGTGAATTTGTGGATTAATGACAACCATTGGTCTAACCTCCCTTCTAAAGCAGCTCAATTGAACCTAACTATAACCTAGATAAAAAAAGGACTAATTTTTATCAATAGCTCTGACGCACCTCTAGAAGTTTCACGAATAGACTATATAGAGAACTTTTAAGGATTAAAAAGACTAGATAGACCTAGGGTAATACAATTTAGAGTAACAATCTAATATTGAAATTATCCCTTTTTATATGGTTAGTGGCCAAGCATGGATTAGCCACTTTGGATATGCTGAATTACCTCAATCTCAAGTATGAGGAATACATAAAAATTCCTTAGGCACCCTTGTCACTAGTTGCTTTCTAGTGTTAATCTTAAGTTCATTGATTAAAGACTAGATATCTTATACAAACAAAGAGCTACTAAGCAGTCCCTTCAATGAGCTTAATATGGAGAAATTTGTATTTGCATTAAATCTAGATAAGGCCTTGGGTCCTAATGGATTTAATGGCTTATTTTTTAAAAAGGCTTAGCCACCGATTAAGGAAATGGTAACTTTAATTGTGCTTGAATTCTATGAAAAGGGTAGAAAGCTAAAAAAGGTTCAAAGACATTCTTGTGTCTCATACCTACAACTTTCAATCCTAGTAACCTAAAAGAGTATAGGCCAATATCTTGTTTCAATACCTTATACAAAATTATCTCCAAATGACTAGTAATGAGATTGAAAAAGGTGTCAAAGCATATAATCAATGACTCATAATGTGCATTCATATAAGATAGACTTATTGGGGTAAATCTTCTCATTACATAGGAGTTATTCAAGGATTATAGAAAGAAGATCTCACCAAAGAATTGTTTTATTAAGGTTAACTTTAAAAAATCTTTTGATTATGTCAGCTATGGGGTTTTTCTTACACTTGCTTGAAGTATTTGGTTTTCCTATCATCTTTAATCTATCTATTACTTGTTTATGAAAATGCCAACCTAAAACCTTAGATCACCATTATGGATCTTTTCCAACTTAATTTTTCAAGCATCAACTATATTGATATCCTAGAATGGATAGCTTCAAATAGGAAAACCACTAAGGAAAGAAAGTTGTTTATACAACTTTTGCCTCATGCATGTACAAAATATAGATGGAAAGAAATAAAAAATATTATAAAGATAAAGCAAGAAATAGAGAGCAAGCCATAATCAAGCCTTTTTATTGGATAAAGGAGAAAATTTTTCCCTTTAAAGTAGTGAGAGATTGCAATACTTGTTAGCCCTAGTTTGGAGATTAGATATCTAACAGTTGTAATGTAGAGGAAGTCTAATCTTTTTTAATGGCAACTTAAAGCTTTTTATTATAGTGATTTGCAAAATGATCTTTTGTAATCCCCCTTCCTCTTTAAGACATTAAACATCAATATGCTTGACCTTGGAAAAGGGAACTTTTTAACATCTCCTGACCATGACAAGTTATTTAGCATTTGTTCCACACCATTAATGTCTTTTTAGGGAGAACCAAGTGAAAACTCCAACGAGTGTGAAGATTTTCTAGGACTGACATAATAAGCTTTAATATGTCTTCATAAAAAAGTGAAAGATTTTGCCAACTTGAAATTCTTCTTTTGATTGCTTCTAATAAAGGAACACAATCTCTAACGGAGGGCTTTTTAATGTAGATAAGTACTCCCAAATGTTTGAAGGGAGCTTGTTGAGTGTGGAGGGTTGGGATAGTACTTAGAGAGGTAACATTAAGACTTCCCAGTAACGTATACAAAATGTTTTTATCTACATTGATGATTAGGCTTGACATATTAGGAAAGACCAAATTAAATATTTTAAGATGTTTGCATTTGTGATGAATGAGTAACTTTCCTCTATATTTTGAGTTATAAACATAGTGAGGATTCCAATGGATAATATGAATGGGTAGGGGGATAGAAGATCTGCCAACCTAAAAGCTTTTACTCAATTGAACATCAAAGTAGGATTATCATTCACTAAAATAATATAAGAAGTTGACGTTAATCAAGCTTGAACCCAACCTATGAAAAGCTTAAGAAAGCCAAAAGCATGGATGTTGTTGAATTTAAAGCTCCAATCCAAGGAACCAAATGCCTTGTTAAAATCCATTTTCAAGGAGCAACTCTTGATAGAAGTTTAGTGTTTTAATCCTTGAATAATTCCCGAACAAGGAGAATATTATTCCTATTGTTCCTACCTTGAATAAATGCACTTTTACATGGATTTATGATAAGCTTCATAACAAATTTATTTTATGAGTTGACATATTAGACATGGCCTTGAAGATCACGTTGCAACAGGAGATAGGCATATCATAATGTGGAAAGTTGACTTAGCCTTCTTAGGAATGAGATGAATGCAAGCCTTGTTCAGCTCCTTGAGCATTTTCTTGCTCTTAAAAAATTCCCGCACAATTTCCACAATTAGATCCCTTATGAGAGTCCAAATGTTTTGAAATAGTGAGGCTTCAATACCATCTAAAACTAGGGCTTTATTGGGATTGATGCTAAATAGGTTTCTAGAACATTGAAGGACTAGTGAGGGACTTAATCAAGAAAATGTCTAAGTTAGAGTTAATAAGATGTTAGTTCCTAAATAAAAGATTCAAAAAATTGATTTTTCATCTAGAAGAGATTTGAAGTAATTAAAAGAAATTATTTTAAGCATAACTTAATCCTTACTTAGATATGTGATGCATCAAGTAAGTGGTTGACTTTATTATGATTCCTATAGTCAATCATTAAGTTTTGAAAGAATTTAATGCGTAATTATCTTCTTTAATCTAAACAATTCTTTATTTTTTTGCCTCAATAATGAATTCTAGATATCAAGAGCTTGAGTTAGTTACTCAATGCCTAAAGTTTTTGGCTCTTAAGCGAAGTATTTAAAGGCTGCTTATAACATTCATTTTGAAATATATATATAAAGAGATTCATTAGTTACTTTAACATTTGTCTTAATATCTAGAAAGAGCCTCTTGTAAGTTTATTAATTTCATCATTAACAACTCTCAATGTCCCCATAAATTGATAAGCTTTGCATCCCACCACTTTCTTTTGCATACTAGTCCAACTTGTCCTCTCAAATCCATTAAACTTGGTAAAATAATTATTAAATTTAAAATGAGCTTTAATAGAGATTCTAGTGTTAAGCTACAAAACATCTACAAAGGAGTGATCGAGAGCATATAGAAGGGACAAAATAAGCATAACTTAAGGGAAAAATGTCAGTTAGGTTGAGTTAATTAGAGCTCTATCAAACTTCTTTCTAATAACAAAATGT
This sequence comes from Erythroxylum orinocense, assembly GCA_025531955.1. Taxonomy (NCBI): domain Eukaryota; kingdom Viridiplantae; phylum Streptophyta; class Magnoliopsida; order Malpighiales; family Erythroxylaceae; genus Erythroxylum; species Erythroxylum orinocense. The sequence continues at coordinate 20,824,045 of JANZLX010000004.1, read as the reverse complement.
AATTTAAAACCATTAAATAAATTTTATTATTAGAATAAAATGCATGTTGGAACCGTTTAATAAATTCTCAATCTTTATTTCCTTACCCATATTCCCCTTAAGAAAAAGTTGGAAAAGATTAAAATAATTATACAGGAGTCATTAACAAAATATACATTACAAATCAAGTATAAAATTTTTGGTAAGGTTAACACTTTTTCACAATTTTTAGGCACGTACAATTAAGTTTGTCTTAGTTCTTCTTTTGTCAAGTTTTAGTTAACAGATATTATTTATAATATTTTATATTAATAATTTTAAATTTTTATTACAATAAGTTTTAATACTTTATTATAAGATAATAAATTTATTATATTTTATATAATTCATATTTTTAAAACATAAAGAAATTGATTGTTTGAATTCTACCGTTAGTCAATAATTATTGATTAAATTTTGTTAAAATATTTGTTATTATTTTAGGAGTCAATCGACCAATGTTGATTAACATTTTTTGTTATATAAACCCACTAGACTCAGTGTCATTGCTGATTAATTTTTTTATGTCTTATCAACCAACTAAACTTAATGTCAATACTAATTAATTTTTCTTATCATATTAGCTTACTATAATCAATATAAGTATTTAATAATTTGTCCTATCTCATTAGTTTGTTGGACTTAATGATAATATTGACTAATTATTGCTATTAATAAAGTATTTTTAAATTCATATTTTTACAAAATATAAAAATAATATTTATAAAGAAAATGAGTATAAATAATAAATAAAATAAATATTATTATACATTAATTATTAAAGCATAGTAATCACTTTATTTATTAACAATATTATAAAATAATAAAATATTTTTTTGAAAAAATTAACTTATTATAATTTTAAACTAATTAATATATTAGTAATTTTTAATAAAATATAATAAATTAATGTATTGTTAATTTTAAATTATTAAATATTGAATGTGATAGATTAATAACTAATGAGAATTTTTACTATTTACTTAATTAAAAAGTCAATCAATCAAGTTAATTAGTAAGTATTTATAAAAATATATATTATAAATAAAAACGAGAAATTGATTATTTCATTAGCATTATTAATTAATAAATAAAATTTTAGTGGATTAATTGTCTATCTTATTAAATTGATAAATATATAATTATCAAGTAATAAAAAATTTTAACCTTACTCAAAATTTTAATATTAACTTGAATTTTTAAAGGTACTTCAGCATTCAAATTTTTTTTGAAAATAGAATACTACCGTGGCTAGTCATATTAGCTAATTTTTTGGTCACCGTGAGATATGTGTTATTAAATATCATGTGAAATAAAATTTTTGAATATTAAAAATATCTAAAACCCTAAATCACCTACCCAGCTCTGATTTTTTTTTTTGTCTGGATAATAAAATTGAATTTATTCAATAAAAATCCAAAGTAAGGTTTGCCTTCAGCTTGCTCTAATACTTGCAATGCGATTCTTTGTCTGGTTCGTGCAACATAAGTCATCTTTATCCTTTGGTCCCACGTTCCAATCATTCCTTAAAGCATCATTTACAAAATCACATGTAGTTTGGCTATTCAATTCAAGTTAGAATCTAGTTTTCATCACCCAAAAACTAAATTTAATTGAGTTTCGATTTCATTAATCACAAAACCCAATAGAATAGGAAATATTAAAAGCAACAACTAAAAGAATTATAGAAGTCTCAATTCAATTTTCACATCTAGGTTCCCAATCCCATGGAAAAGAGTAAGAAGAACAGTAGGATTTCTTATGAGCATGGTAGAAGCCAGAAGGGAACTACTTTTTGTTGTGGGTTGTACAAATGAATGGAGCTAAGTAGCCCATGTGGCCAATGCAGGAGCTCTGTGTGGTCAGAGAATTTGTTGCTAGACATTTAATAAAATACATATATCACTCATGTGACACATGATTAGTCACATTATCACTATTAAGGACGAATCTACCAATAGACATCTTTTTCAAAAATTAAAAAGCGAGCATTATTTTTTTGAAGATTGAACTAATAAAAAATTCTTATAATTAATTTAATTTAATTAAAATTATTATTATTATTATTTAATATAAATAATAATAACCAATAAATCAATATATTTATTACAAGCTACTCTTATAATTTATTAACTTCAATTATTTCTCATGACGATCAAGTGAAATATCACACATCTAAAAATTATCAAGATAACCAAAACTCACGATGCAATTTAACTTGAGAAATAATTTCAGAAAATCAATAAAAAAACGGTGGATAATTGTCTAATCGTTTGTGTCCACGGAACCCTAACAAAAATTCATTTTTCCGGTTCCGTCTTTGTAACTATCTAACATAAATAACATGTCAAACAACATAGAGCAGTGATATGACGTGTGAATCGGTATTTCATTTCCACGGAAATCAGATTAACACATTATACATATTATCTCACTGGTACACCTAGGGAAATCAACTAAGGGATGATTGGAGTATAGACACGGAAAATAATTTAATCGACACACCTATACCCTCTATACATGGCCACACATCAAAATCTTATGTACGAAATTACAATTAATGGAATTTTAAGGACTCAAATGTCAGCCATCATCCCAAGCGATGGGCCCATTAAAGGTCAAAACTATTCAGGGAACGCAGTTCTACCCGTCCTTCCTGCCCCTAGCATGACAAATTACACATCTAAGAAAGAAACAATATGCTTCCACTGTAAAAGACGGTACACCCAATTTTGCAATCGGCGACTTCTTTCTTATGCTCCGCTCTGTTATGCAACAGCACACACGCATTAAGCTTCTTGGTTTTGCTATTCTTTCCTAGTTGTAGATTTTCACTGGCTTCTCAAATGTGTGGCGATTCTGCAAAATTAGCATAGCAATCAGATCCCCTCGTATGCATCTAAAATGCTTCCTGATTATACATAACCATAAAATACCTGGTTAGCGGCATATGACCTTTTAGGAGCATTGTCAGCGTGCTCCAAACCAAGATATTGCTCCCAAGCACCATATACATCCCTTCTCTGCACCAGAGTGAAACATAGCACAGTGAGAACACTATGCAGATGAAATAACATGATGCCGGGCCCAGAAGATCAGGCGATGAATAGATAAATTAAACAGTTCCAAAAGAAGCCACACTTCTCCGATCAAACTATCGGATCACTACTAGTTTGTCTGTATACCTCTTTTTATAGGTTTTAGACTGAAAATCAGCTCTCCGTGGACAACTATAATGATAAACATGTTGAATGAGGTAACCATATGGAAACTTCTACAACTTAAATTTTCATAAATCCGAACAAAAAGCATAATTCTTTAACAAACAAGTACTAACACTATCAATTTAATTTGATGTAATTGGCAAATGGCAATTGTATCAACTTAAATTTTCACAAATCAGAACAAAAAGCGTAACAAACAAGTACTAACACTATCAATTCAATTTGATGTAATTCGCAAATGGCACTGTATGATCTTTTCGTAGTAAACTTGTATCATTTTGAATTTAATATTGACTATTACAATATAAAGCAACAACATAAGAAATTAAAAGATTTAGCACTTGTTTTGTGCTTATAGTTTCTAATTCATAAAGCAGCTAGTAAAAGTAAAAATAACACCATTGTTTTGATGCAAACAATACTTGTGTAGAATAATAAGCATTGAACAAAGAACTCCTATCAACACTTGGAGCATGCAGTAAAGATAAAACCCATTAAAATTCAAGGACAAGCAAAAAATAAAATTAAACCTATCAAAACAACACTTTTCAATAACAAGAATGAAAGATACAACTTGAATATAATAGAAACCTAGACAAGGTCATAGATCAGAATGATGCAAGTCTTCGAAATTTTCAAAAAGCCATTCATTCCAAAACTCAACTGTTGAAGAAGATACAAGAATGCTTCCAATCATTATTCCAACATAACCCCTCAAAGAAGAGCTTACAAATAATCACAACAACGGCAGCATCGATTGAACTCACAACTTTCTAGTTAGCATCATTTCAGCTTAAAAGCTTAAGATATCAAATGAAGTCAATGAATGGTTGAAATATTATTCAAATGAACTTCACATAAGAGGACAGCTAGAAAGACAAACAAATGTGCATGTAGAGGGATTCGAAAGGTAACATCTACATACTGTTAGCCTTTCTAGTCAGTCCGGTCCAAGTCAACAATTGTTTTTTGCAAAGGATTAATTTGCATTTTATTTATATATGATCTCAGAGAAATTGCAATTTTCTTTAATAATACCCATATCAAATTCTAACTCATGACCATGCATCCGTGCATGCACAGACGGTGACTGCATGTGTTTTTGGTGCATAAAGAAGAGAGTGTATGCACCTGAAATCGACTGGATACAATGTCAGAGTCTTGAAGGTATTCAGGGCGTCCCAGTGATAGAAAAGCAAATTTCCACTAGATAAACAACATTTCAAATTGTACATTAGCCAGACGGGCAGATATTTAATGTTTATGTTTTTTGTTAACATCAGATGATTTAAAAATAAATACCTTTGAGAACTCTTCATCAGGAACCTGTAATTTTTTCTGTATACGATCTTTAACTTCAGCCAATGTCTCACCTTCATGAATGACCAGAAAAAATGGTTCACCAAAATTTTGAACCTGCTGTTGAGGTGAAATGAGTTGAGAAATAATTTTAGAAGCAAGAATTAAACAGTCAAACAACTGAAACCAGGAGACATCAAAATAGAAGTCATGCAAAAGCAAACAGAAACAAAATCATAAACCAAAATTAGTATACTCACCACCTGGTTTTGAGATACGTCTTTCGTAAAATGATAAACATGTATCAAACGATCATGAGGACCTAGGTTTTTTTCCTCTTCTGGAATCTGTGGCAACATGCATAACTGTCAGAATCCAACAATTGGACAAAAAAGGGCTAATTGTTGAAGTTTATCACAAGAAACAAAATGCAAAGAAATTTTCTTACTTTGAACATCAAACCATGAAAATAAGGCAGTGTATTTGATAAGACATCCATTCCACACGGAAAATGACATATAAAGCTAGAGAAAAGAGTGAAAAAAAAAAAAAAAAGATTAAAAGATACAGCTGAATTTCCAAAAGCCCTTCAAATCAACCATTGATCTTTCCTCTCTATTGAAAACCGGGAGATAAGTTCAGCATTATCTCCATTCATAGCATCTGACAGCTCTCTCAATGAAAATTAACAAAAAGAATAATCCTCATTCAATTTAAGATACAAAATATCAAACTAACTGAAACATTAGCTTGCAAAGTCCCTACCGCATCAATATGGATTAAAAAGAACAAAGACAAATTCACAACGATTTTGTAAACAGACCTATCTCACTGAGTTCAAAACACCTAGCTTAAGATCATAGGAAGTTTATAAAGAACATATTTGCAAGGAAATCCCAAGTACCCTGCACCTATTCACACATTTCCATTGGTTGGGCATCATGGAGATTGGGAGAGGTTAAGGCAACATACAGAACCAGGTAAGAAAGCATTTACTTGAGAAAATATTTGAGAGTTCAATTCATTAAACAAATAAAGGCCCAGAAACTGATTGGCCAAATATGCATGCAAAGAAAGTCTCACCTCCTCTGCACGTAATGTCCAGTATTGATCATTGATGTTCTCAATTTTTTCATTGTGTGGGAAGATCTGGAAGATACAAATACAGAATTACAAAGATAATAAAAGCATAAAAAAGGTGTATCTCCACCAATGCACTAGACAAGCTTGCAGAACAAGATGAACCATTTATAATAGTTGGGTCAGCAATGCACAGAAATAAGCATAATTAGCAGAATTATGATCCACGATGATAAAAATTTTGTAAGATTGGGCCCAAATAAATAAGCACATACAAGCCCAAATGAGGTTCCATCTTAAAACCAATTAATGATAGGAGTAACTAGCTAGGGTTATATGCGTGCTCAAGGCCATATCTTCTTTCCATGTGGGACAAACTCCCACTTATATTTCAACACACGATGTAGACTATTTTATTTTTATATATTTCTCAACAATACTTTATGTATAGAAATTCATGCTCTCAACTCTTTTCCGTCCTTATACTACACTTGTATCTTGATAGAAACCAATATTTATGAAATACTTAATATTATTACCAGGTACAAGTCAATCAAAGAAGCCATGTTATTTAATTCTGTGTTAGTAGAAGAATTGAGTTACTAAATGAGAATATGAACAATCCCTAATCCCCTAGCCTCCAAAAACTGAGAATTATCAATCACTGTCTGCAAGACATCATGCAATTGTATCCTACTTTTAAAATTATCTCAAAATAATAAAATTCAACCTTTTGATAAGATGGACAAGACCTATTTACAGAGAAGATCCAAAAATGTGCCCCCAAACTTGTATTAAATAACCAATGAAATTAATGTCAGTTACCAATGTCATAAAAGTGCTTGGATGAAATACTGGCATGCCATAGATGAAATAGATTTATATGCAGCTGATTTGATTAGTAAATACGTTCCTCCTCCTGTCAACATATTTTATATGCCGCAGATAATATACTTTTATCTCATTTCTGTGAAATGAGAATGAAAAAATTGAGAGAACATTTCTGTATTGGAATTTTTCACATAAACCCAATAGTATATACTTTGACAGATTCCTGCTTGGAAGATAGGTACTAGATAATTTAATTTTTAGAATAAGAAGGAAAGTTATGAAATAAGGATCCAAAACATGGTAAACACAAAAACAAACTGTATTAAGGATGCACATCATCAAGGAAAAATAATAAAAATGGGAGCTCGAGTCTCAGAGGAAAAGACTGAAGAGCTTGAGCTTGCATGAGCATCACCTTTTTAAACATTGATTTTATGTTACATCAAGGCAGGTGGTGGATTCAACATGAATTGCTCTATTTTCTGTGAACTAAGGTGCTACCATAGCTAAACCATACATTGGCCCTTCCTATACCAAAAACTCATATACAAAACCCTTGGCAAAAATTTAGTGAATCTCAACGAGATGGTTCACTCCAATCAGAACACAAAATGGGAGTGGATACCTTGTAGATCTTGTGATAGAAAACTTCAAGCAGTCGAAGTTCAGCATTTGGATGAGACAGCTCAACCTGTTACAAGAAGGCAATCACACAAGGGTCTTCTTTCTTTTCTTTTTATGAATTTCCATTTATTTCTGTTTTGTAGTATAAACAATCAGCAATTTAGAGATGTTTCCAGTCATTACTCAAAAAGCATGCAAAGCACATAAAAAGAATTAAGAGTATATGTATCTTTACAGTTTTTACCTTTGTCTTAAGGTCATTAATAACATCACCAACAGTGCTCTGTTTTGGCAATCTAATGGTATGGATTACTCCCTGAGAACACCAGAAATGTTTAATGACACAACAACCTGAAGAGTAACTTACATCAATATTTTCAATAACCTCCACCAACCTCATCCTTGGTAGCAGGATGAAATGCAACTTTCAATGTCTTCAGGCCTTGCAGTTCTGGCAGGGGGATGTCCAATACTTCATAGTAGATGATATCAGATGTCTACCAAACACAGAAATAACATCACCTTTTCATCTAAAACCTAAATGTGAAAAATGAAGTACAGATTACATTTCAGCAACTTACTTGGTTATAGTGAACCAGCATATCAGACAAACGATCCACTCCTCGATATTTAATAGGTTGGGGCTTAGGTTGCTGGGAGTAACAGTTGTGAGATGTTAACCGAATTTTGGATGGATCATCCAAGTAAAGGTGACGAGCTACTCTTTCCACAACATCATCATAATTGTGAAGCTTTGATCTGGACATTGATAATAGAAGCATGAAATATGCTGTATTCAATATCCTCAACTAATTACTATCTTCTTGTGTATAGACTGAATTACTTACAGCTCAAGACAAAATTCGTCTTCTTTTGGTTTCTCCAGGGATCGAAAGCGAACCACCTACATGTCCCCATGAAAGTAGTCAAAATATCAACAACAGAAAATAATCCATAAGAAATTTAACCCAAATCACTAGACAACTTAAAATTTTAAATGCAAAAACATTACCGAATTGCAAATATGGATAATGCTATTCAACTTGATAAATCTTCAAGTATGTGAACAAGGTTTTAAATTGTGATTGAGAGTCACTAAATTGTGGTGATGCTCCGGACCACAACTGCAATTGCAGTAGTGGATCACAATTTAAAACCTTGCGTGAAAAATTTACCAAAAAATTGTAAGTACGGAGAATGATATTCAATTTGATAAATCCTCATTTTTGTGATCAACCAGATGGAGAACTAGTAATGCTAGGAATCATCATTACTAAATCTAGTGTTTGCAATATAAAATTTTAGATGATCCGCTAGTATAAAATTTATAGTATGCCTTACCCACCAAGTAAATTATACTAGATCCATAGCAGAACAGCTGACACATACTATTCCATAATAACACAATAAAATTTTAAAACACCTGTAAGCAGCAAAATCCAATTTCAAAACTTGAATAGTCATGTCCCTTCCTTACAAAAATCATACAATTACCTGACGGTTGTGCACATATTCAAGAAATGAAGGCACATCAGGGAACCGGTACTGTTCACTACTTCCAGCTTGAGGGGATTTTTGAAAGCAAATAATATCTCCATCTTCAAGCTGCAAAAGGAACCAAGGAGGGGAAAAAGCAAAAATAATAAAATGAAAAGCAAATAATATCTCCATCTTCAAGCTGCAAAAGGAACCAAGGAGGGGAAAAAGCAAAGATAATAAAATGAAGACACTTGTGAACTGGAGTAACTTGCAGAAAAATTTAACTCATAAGAAGACTTTTATGTACCTGACTTGTACGGAATGTGAATTTCTTGTCAACATGTTCACACATGACATTAGGTTCAAATTTTATTTCCTGATAGAAAACATAGCAATCACATATTTGAAATCAGGAGATAAAGCTAGAAAATTATTAAAAATAAACTTGCACTAACCTCATAAAGGTCAATTTCCTGATCAGGCAAAAAGCCAGCCATTTCATTTAGCTTTGTCAAAATCTCTAATGGTTTACCAGCTCCCTTTACAAATAATCTCCCAACATATCTGTTATACTAGAGTCTGAGAAGAAGTTTTGAACAATCCCTTACACAAGGAAGACAAGCTAGATTTTAGGTTACCTCAGCTCCTCTTTGAGAGGATCATAAAGTTTGAAGAAAAGTAAAATATCCTCCTTATTCTTTTCAGGTGGTGGAACAGGCCGCAGATCCTGAATTACCAGAGCGATTAGTAACATTGGAAGGCTGTACCAAATAAGATTCAACATTTCCTAAGAAACCAATGAGAAATTGATGGATAAGAGCAAATAAGGATACCAGTCCAAGCTCTACTTCCAAAAACAACTTCAGTTCAGCATTATTTGCCTTATTGGAGACTTCTCTCAATTGCCCAACCTACAAGTGACTGAGGCGTTAAAATCACAGGCCAAGCACTGTTTTTGACGTTAAGATATACAAATAGCAAACTGTATCATAATCCTACGGCTTTCGCATACTCAAATGATTCTTAAAAAGTAATACATGATGCCACAAGCAATGCAAGAATATCAAGTGAGAAAAAGCATCTTTTAATCCATTCAATGTTCAGGAACTACTTCAAATTGCTACTAAGTTTTAAAAAAAACAACTTCAAATGCAAACTGCTTTATTGCTATCATTATAGAACAAACTGTTAAAATAATTAAATATTATTTCAGAATATTCTCCCTATCAAGACAGTTATTAAAGATATTATTTCAGTAACTGT
>JANZLX010000004.1:20803305-20813787 GCA_025531955.1 Erythroxylum orinocense | reverse complement strand
AGCTACATGTCAAATTCTGTAGATTAACAAAGCACTAGAAATGGAGCAAGTGGGCAAACTCTATTTTCATTGCTAGTAGATTGTAACTAGCAGAAGTATTCTTATTATATTCCTCAAGAGCACAATTACTAAGTCTTAAGCTACATGTCAAATTCTGTAGATTAACAAAGCACTAGAAATGGAGCAAGTGGGCAAACTCTATTTTCATTGCTAGTAGATTGTAACTAGCAGAAGTATTCTTATTATATTCCTCAAGAGCACAATTACTAAGTCTTAAGCTACATGTCAAATTCTGTAGATTAACAAAGCACTAGAAATGGAGCAAGTGGGCAAACTCTATTTTCATTGCTAGTCGAAAGTTTAGCTTATGCAGCGTTGACCCAAAACCAAGAATCAAGGCCTAACTTATATGGTAGATAGCCTCAAAGCAATTATGTAGTCTAATTGTCACAAATCAAGATTCAATACCTCTATATTTGACCACTCTCCTACCCTCAGTTAGCTCTCTCAAAGAGCACAAGAACTATTTCAATAATTCGAATATTATCATTCAAAAGTTTAACCGGAAAAAGAAAACATAGGGACCAACCCTCAAACATCTGTTTGCAGGAAAAAATAGGCAACATATATGTGCAACAATATGCCATCTTAAAGTTACGTAATAGCCAACAGAGAGATATTAAAAAGTCATAGTTCACTCACAGACTGTCCTTCTTCTTGAGGAGTTAGCGGCCGATTTGGACGGTATGTATGGTTTTGGCGCTTGGCCCAAAGCCAGAATCGTTGGAATTGCACTGGTATACCAAATTCTTTAGCAACATCTTCCTACACCAATCATTACAATTAGAAAATTCATAAATTTCCAAAAGGAAGACATACCACCAACAAAAATATATGCAAACCAAAAGCAAAAGGTTTAGAAATGAGGACACCGGAGATGACCAATAATTACCTCTATCCAAAGCATAAGGTTAAAAATAGAACCAAACAATCTTAGGACTATCATTCATCAAACATTTCATTGAGCAAGTATCAAGGCATACAGTAGCTAAAGCTTCAGATTCTGAATTATATACCTTTAAAAAGTTGGGTACATCTAAAAGATGCCTCTTATGGGTGATAGATAATGGGAAAAACTCATCCCTTGAACCAATGTTTGGGTTAGTAACAAACCACAAGTGCTAGTTATGAAAACTGGTGAATGTCTAAAGCATGAAATAGGTGAAGCACTAGTGGATATCTGAACAAGAATATGGTGGTTGGAATTATAATAAACTAAAGATAGAAGTCTATGACAAATCTCTAGTTATCAACGATTACGTAAAAAGGGGAAACATTTCAAGTACAGGTTCTTCAGTCAAAGGTCGTCTATCACATCAGTGGATTTCTGAACAGGCATAAGATGGCTGGAATTATAATAAACTAAAGGTAGAGCTCTCTTGCAAATCACTAGTTAGCAATAACTACGAATCAAAGGGAAACAATTTCAGGTAGAGGTTCTTCAGTCATAGCAAAACGGACAAGCTTATATGGAGGAATAATTTAGGTAAACCACTGCAAGGTGAATTAGGCCAATAGTTAAATCATGCTCCTTTCCATCAACTTGTAGAGTACTGAACAGGAACTACGGAGGACAAATTCAGCATACATAAAAAGCAATTCGCAATAGAGAAAAGGTGACAAAGTGAATCAACAATTGCCAAACAACCTTTGAGAAATTTTAGTCAAAAAGAATGCACATTAATAAAAGGCATCAAATGTGCATGCTAAGATGCCTACCAAAAGTAAATGAATTAACAATAACCAATTTGTTATCTTCGATGATTAAAAAAACAAATCGATTCAACTAGCCAATTTTTTTATTAAATTTTTAACTTTCCAAATTGATTTACTTTAATAACTCTTATTATTAAAAATCAAATCGATTTTCATAAACTAATCAATTTTTATAAATTAAAATAAACTAATAAATTTTCATTGAATAGTTTCTCTTTTCAATTAATCTTTAAATTAAGGACAACCTCCTTTAATCATATTTCAAAATTTTCAATTTTATTTAATCTTTAACTGATTTTATGCAGTTTAATACTGGTTAAACCTTTAAAATCTTAAACCTTTTATCTTACCGGTTTAACTTCCAATCCAGTTTTTAAAATATTAGTTATCTTCTAGCAAGATTAGGTTGTTCAAGAGTGAAAACTTGATCAACCATAGTTTGAAACCTTGAGCACTTATATGTGCAAGTGTCCAATTGATTCTTTATATACTTGAACAATAAATTACCACTCCCTGCAATATAAGCATACAAATTTTAGGTAATGTAGCATCAACACCTTGTCCACCCAAGAACCCTTATATTTGAGCAAATCTCTTTCAAAAAGCATTATCTGCAGCAAGAGGCACAAAACAAGTATTGCAAAAAATCAAAACCAATAAACTATGAGGATTGAGCTATTAACATTGCTCGATAACGTCTTCCCTTAAGAAACTTCCCAAGTAAAAGTTCAAAAATTCAATAACGTCTTCCCTTATGAAACTTCCCAAGTAAAAGTTCAAAAATTCAATAAGGAGGAGCCCTAATTGGTTCTCACAAAATACACTTGCCAAGATCTATATCCAACCAACCACTATTTGTAAAAGGATTTATCATTCTAAACGCCATTTCAAGTAAAATTTCAATCTCCCACATCCAAAGCAATATTCTCATAACAAAACAATCTAACCCATATGAAATGCCAAGAAGTCCTCAGTAGCTTTTAGGGAAGAAGGGCTACAAAGTATGAACAACTCTAAATTTAAACTAACTAATAATATCATAAATTTTGCCAAACCAATAGTACAAGCTTCTGCAAGCCCACTACATTCAGAATGACCTAACTTTGTCGTACATCTTAAGTGAACTTCTCTAGGCTCTAGCTTAATAAGAAATTGCATGCCTCTAATCTGGCATAAATCTAATGAAAGGATCAATTGACAAAGCAACCCCAGAAATCTTAGTCAATACTAGATTTTTGTCCCACCAAAGTAGAATACTGTGAGGGGATGCCACAGAAATCACTAACAATTAGTTGAACTTTTAAAACTGAGCAATTGCCATCCAAACTAAACTTGCACATCCTGTTTAGTTGTAGTACTTGACCTCACCCCAACCTATGGTGCCTACAACTTGTTTATGACTATAATTAAACACCTTGTTATGTATGTAAGGAAGGATAAAACATGGGCAGTAAGTAAGACATGAATATACATAAATGCATTGGGTTACAATAATACTAGCAAAATCTATGAAACCTCCCAGAAACTAAAAACCTAAATAGTTCACTAATTAGGCTATCCAATTAGGCTTGAGAATAAGAGAAATCTCTAGAAATGTTAATGAAGGGATAAAGTCAATGCACAAAGCTTCCAACAACAGATCTCAAATCCAGTAGTTAAGAAGAATCCATATTTGAAAATTATAGAGAGGGAGACACAGAGTACCTTAAAAAGGTTAAAGGGCATCTGCTTCTGTCTACGGAAACTACGAACTTTATCATGATCTACAAGATCAAAGAATATATCCTTTCCAATCTGTTCGCGTAGATCCTCACTGCATGCAACCTAAGAATGCAAAGTACAACTGCATTGGTGACTACCAAATACTTCAGACATTAAATAATGTGTTTGCATATATGTGTCCACATGGCAATAGGAAAGAAGCAAAGACAAAGGCAAAACCAAAAGCACAGGAAAGTCACTGACTGTTGACCTTTATCATAGTATACAAGTGCGCTTCAGCTTTTTCCTTTCGCTTCTGCTCTTTCTCCTCTTGTTCTTTCTTTAATCTTATCTGCCAAAAGAAATTTGAAGTTAATTCGATTTAAGATCACAAAAAAGAACAAGTAGGTAAAAATCATCATAGGTAGAATCTCACCCTGAGGTGCTCTGCAATGTCTTTTTCATCCACATTACAGATTATCTTTTCCTTGTCACTTTCACGAATGTACACAAGCATATAAGCATTTGAATACTTTGTAAACTTAAAAGGTGAGTTATTGAAGCCAGGATTTGTCTGTGGCAACTGTTGAGTGAAACCAAGAATCAACCTATGCCAAATATAATGTGGAAAAATCTTAATCCAATATGTTACCTCTTCCTCACCACCATACTGCTCCTCTAAAGCCCGTTTCATATCCTCTTTTGTTACCCGCTCATCGTCAAATTTAAACCTAAATGGAACAAATTCTTATGAGTGCAAAAGGTTACACAAATTAAAAAACTTTGCTAGTCTAGAAAAATAAGTGCGGATAGGACTCATCAATAGTAAGTTGACTGTTTTGGAAAGCAATTCAGTAAATGATATAGTAGAATGTCTCAAAAACAAGAACAAAATACGCAAAAGAGAATCACGAAAAACGATCACCATATTGTCATACAAGAAACTGGAAACTGCTTATGACCCCATTGCCTTAGCCTATTTTAGCCTGAAGCATTACATTGTAAAGGGATGGAAACTAAGGAAAATCTTCATACTAGTTAAAACTTAGTAAATCGTAAAACATACCATTGATCCGAAAGAGTAGGCCTAATGTAAGCATAGTAATGTCCACCATGCACACCACCGCTATGAACCAAAACACTATGGACAAGAAAAACAAGATCCTTAGTTGGAGACAAAAACCAAAATTGAGTCGTCAAACTATGGGATAACATTCCATGGCCAGTAATATATGTGTATGAAATAGGACTTTCACAATTCAAGTATGTAGAACAGAGAGAGAAAAGACAAATTAAAACAATAGAAATCACTAACTACTTACTAATGAATGCAATGAAAAGAATAAAGCTTAATGCAATTAACTCTGTGTCTATTCATTGGTGTTTCAAAAGCAATTCGCTATTGTAATGATTGGTACAACAATTCCAAAAAAATAATTATGACAATCATAAAACAAATCCATTTTCAAACTTGATGAGTTCTATAACATAACAAACTGGCACAAAACTAGTTTGGATTAGAATATTGTTGATGAAAAAGAGCTTAAAGTTTATAAAAGCAATGAAAGAAGGCAAATCACTCAACCACAATCTTTAATTCAGCATAATGAAGAGTGGGAGTTAAAGTGAAAAAGGCGATAAGGACGACCAAAATTTGCTTCATACTACGTTCCTTATTAGATAGGATGTAATAATAAGATAGATATATTATCCTAGTTGTTTAAGACTAAAAACTTATGTAAATAATCCTTGTCAGGTTACAATTCAATTCCATTTTGGATATTTTAGTTGGGAATCCCCTTACTACTAGAATAAGAGTTCTAAGAACTTTTCTATATATATGGATACTCAGCCCTTCAATAAAAAACAACCTGAATTTTCTCTACAAACTTGAGTTTTTAATTAAGAAGTGTGATGCTTTCTCTACAAGTGATTATGAGACTCTATGAGTGATTCCTAATTCCCTACCCTCCATTGCTTATTTCCTCACTAAAAGTCCAGCATGTCTAGCCTGAATTCTAGTAACCGAACCCTAAATTTAGCTATATCAAATAAGAAATTCCAGTAACCTAAACAAATATTCGGAACCTGAAATTTCAGCAGTCAAAGTTTATAAGTTTTGTCAGATTTAGCTACTAGTTTGATAGCTCTTCTATTCGTTCTATAAGATCACAATGTAAATGTACCAAGTTTATTTACCCAAAAAAAAAAGTTGCTAATTATCAAATACAAAGCTCCTCTAGAACTAAATCATAAGGACTGACTGCAGAGCACCAACCCTGCAATAAATGTTTCTGCATTTTATCCGAATAAAGAACAACAACCAGCAGAAATTAACAGATGCAATTTGTCCAAAGATTTACCCGCTACAAAACCAACAAATACATGGATGTGTCATTTCTGTAATATTTCTTTTCGTTCAAGAGAATTTAATCAATAAGCTCATGCAGAAATTACAAAAAGAGAACAATTTATAGCATAGATGAATGCATAGATTAGCAATGATCGTAATACTGTAACATAAGATCCTTAAACAAAGAAGGTTGGACAAAGATTTTTAAACAATTTATAGCATAGATGAATGCATAGATCAGCAATGATCATGATACTGTAATGCAAGATCCTTAAACAAAGAAGGTAGGACAAAGATTTTTAAACAATTTATAGCATAGATGAATGCATAGATCAGTAATGATCATAATACTGTAATGCAAGATCCTTAAACAAACAAGGTAGGAGAAAGATTTTTAAATGCCTAATTTAGAGCCTTGATCATAAAGCAATTAAGTGTAGATATAGCTCGAGTTCCCATCCAATACCGCAGCTGCTGAAGACCATGATGCAAGTTTTATTTGCACAAGCCACACGCTATAGAAATGTCAGTTCACACCCAGATTTCTTAGTAGATTTTGTTATCATCTGCAATTTCTGTTTAAATGTTCCATCCCTTGAGTTGTCTCCATACATCTTAGCTCCAATATTTTGTTGGCAACAAGTTGCATCATTTGATACTTTAAAAGGCACTTGTACTCATAAAAAAAGAAGAAGAAAGCGTTGACTTTCAAGTACATCAAGCACATTAAATTTAAGGGACAGAGTAAGACCATGCATTGATTTTTATCTCCCCTTTAAGATAATTAAATCCAACAAGATGCTTCCAATATCTTATATTAGAAAAGTAAGCTCATCAATAATGAAGTACTGCATTCTTTAATGGTCTCTCTACCACATATCAAGATCATGGCATTTATAAGCCCAGTAGAACTCCAATCTATTATCTTTAATCTTAAAATCCTAGGCATCTTATAGGATTCCACTATATTCCACAAGCCAAAGAAAATCAATAGCCAGTACCTATGAAGAGTGTACAAGTTGCGGACACTTCTATCAGCCTCAGGTGATAAATACTTGCCATTTTCTCGGTCAAGATCAAGTTGTAAGGGGAACTCATAGCGGTCATTTATCTGTGGGACATCAAGGTACATACTATTAAGTCGTAAGACAAAATTAAAAACCAACTAGTAGGTTTATAAAGTCCTGCAACTGGCTTCACATCCTTCAGGGAAGAAATAGCCGAGTAAAGCTAACTTATAAACCAATGCAAGTCATAAATTCTTACCAGAAAAGGAAAACAGAAACTTGAAAAGGTAATACAGCAGATGTATCTCAAAGCTAATTAGGAACAACTAATTATCAAGGCGGACTCATAGAGAGGTGAAAATGAGCCTAGACAGATACCAATGAGGAAAGATTAAAGAAATGGAAGCATCTTCCCTTTCTAGACAAGCAGGATTGGCAGAATATAAAACTTTCAGGCAACAGTAAAGAGGATTGCAATGCAATAACATGGCCAGGCATACACACTATCATCATATAATTATAAATACATTTCAGAATTACAAAGCCATGGCCTAACTATCATTTTATATGATTATATATACACTACCATTATATGATCATAAGTACAATTCAGAGATACAAACCCATGGTTTAACTACTAACCTTTACCATTGTGTCCCGCATAAAATCATACTCGAACCGTTTTAACTGAAGTTGAAGGACTGGGGGAAAGTCAATGAATAAGACACCTTTCCTTGCATCCTGAAATGATGACAAAAATGACAGGCATAAGAAAAAGTGTTTATACAGCAGTGGATAAGCACAACTATAAAACATTCTTCAAGTAAATTAAACAATTAAATACAAAAATACGTGCAGACCAAAACAATGCTCATTTAAATAAAGAAAAACAAGGAAAGATTATATAAATGACTAAAACCAGTCACTGCTTAAAGAGATGGAAAAATAAATTGTAAAAAAACTATAGCTTATTACAGCAAGGCTAATCAATGTCTCTTCTAACAGGTCAATGCACGCAAGGATTAAATGAGTCAAGAATTCACCTGCAATCCATACTGCTCAGCATGATATTTGTTATCACCCTCAAGTCGTTCCACCTCCACATACTTGTCAAAAGATGCATAGACATCCCGACAGCCTTTGACATCAAGCTGAAGATCTACAATGAGATGTAAAAGTCTGTGAAGACCACAAAATGGATCTCTGATAATGCAGTTACACTCAATAGCTGGAAAGTATACCATAAAATGATTCCTTTCTTGTTGATTTATAGTCCACATTGATGCATTCAATATAATTCATGTGATGCCCTTCAAATAACTGCTGAATTGTGCCCTCAACAACAGTCCCCTGTGCCGGGAAAGCAATCTTTTTAACACAATAAAGCAATTAATACTACAAGCCCATAGATAATACAACTTATATACCTTCATTTTATCTTCAAGTTTTTCACAAAGAACTCGGTTTAGTTCTTGCACATCATGCTGCATGAAAGAGTCATATGTGTCCCAACCAAAAGACTTAGTCAACTCCTTTGTGGCTACACTAGTGTCACTGTATTGAAGCTTATAGAACAAACTCTGCAAAGCCAGAGGAATGCTCCCTGATGGCATATCATTCTCGGTGGTCGGCATATGATAGACAGCCTGTCGGTAACATTTTCAGACAGGAACTATAAACAACATGAACTAAAATTTACAGTTACTTTATGCTCTTAACCTTTCTAAAGTAAGAAATATGGTACAGCGTTTGAAGAAGAGAGTTCATGTAACAAGTGGCTCCTTGATTCTTAAGTCCAACATAACCAGTCTCCTTCTTTGAATCATGTGACCAGTAATCAGTAACTTTACGAACTGCTACATCAGCTTCTACTATGCATGTGTCATTAACTAGATATCCTCTACTTGGGTCATACAACTCCCCCAGAGGCATGAATGAAGTGAAGCCCCAATCACTTTCACGAGCATCAAACGGGTGCTGTGTCTCTGCACAAACAAGGAGAAGAATCATCAGTGGACAACCAGCTTTCAGAAAACATTAGAGACAAGAATAAACATTCATATTTTCTTCTAAAAGAAATTCTGATGAATTTCTCAAGAAGTATAGGATCCACATAAACCACATGTCTCCATGTTTTATAAAGAGTTGGCCAAGTACAAACTACAACAAGAGATACAAGATGTCATCACTTTTCAGATAACAGATTCTTCAGAGTTTTATGTGCAATAACTTTTATTTGGTCCAAATGGAATGAAAACTCAATCAAAGTGATTGCCTAAAGGCAAGATGGAAATACACTTATAGATCAAGCACAGAAGACCAGCAATCACATTCAAAATCAATCCATGACCTACATACTATTTAGGATTCTAGTAAGATATTTCCTTGTCAATAATTATAGATGAAAGAACCTCAAAATTCCAAAAACTTTAATCATCAGAAGCTTCAACAGATGCAAAAGGAGCTGGGATACTTTGCAGGAATATCAAGAACAAGAAATGTCAATAGATTGTGAATTAGGATAGTTGACCGAAAATCATAATAGGGACGTGGATTTCCCTTTTCTTTGTTTCATAAGGGAAATTAGGTCTCATCTCCTCGAGCAGGGAAATGAGACTATCCCAACCAAGGTGATTGCACATTTTCCTTCCCCTCCCAATCAAGTATTATTTGTTATAGCCATCCTCCCTTAGATTTTGCATTCCTCCTATGAATTTGAAAGTTATTCTACCTCATGAGACCAGCTAACTCCCAATCAACCTGTCAAAATGAGGCTTCAACAATAAATCTAAAGTAGTAGCTTAACCATCCTCAAGACTAAGTAATCTTACTACTTCTAACCTCTCTCAACTAGATAAAAATGATAACTGTTGATACGTATGTTTTCAGTAAGCATATAAATTATATAAAAAAAAAGTCAATGTACCATATTGCACAAGGCTCTCCGCCTTGTGAGGGTCGAGAGAGGGTCATCAATATACACAGCCTTACCTTTGTAATGTTTATAACGAGGTTATTTCTGTTATTCGAACCTGTGACCTTAAGGTCACAAAGGAGCAACTTTTACCCATTGCTCCAAGGCTCTCCCTCAGTAAGCATATAAATAAACATTATGTAAATCAATTTGCTTATCAAAACCCTCATTTTTCACTAGACTGTTATGTCCTTTTAATTTCATATACCATAATAATGAACAACTATGAGAGTTAATAAAATATCTAGAAGTGATGATATAGCACTTCGTAACATAGGAAATGACAAATAATCACACATTATTTAATGTTGTAAACAAAAGATATCAAGCAAAGCAATTGTGCAAAGATGACCATTGGTTCAAAAACAAACATATCTCAAATTGTGCAATGTGAACCCACGTGACATCAAGTCATCAGATGCACATTCTAAAATTTAAAACGTCAATTGCTAGATAGGTGCACGTTATTGTTTACCAGTAATCGATGTCATGTCAATCCTTCCCATGATATTCTGCAAGTTTCTATCAAAATTTTACAACATTGTTTTATTTATGAAACTATTGTACCAGAAGGAAGAAAAATGTCTTATTTATTGTTGGTGATATGCTAATATTCTTCTACAGATACTATACAGTTGTATCTAGATTATATTGAGATATAGGCTGTATAT
>JANZLX010000004.1:20792858-20803220 GCA_025531955.1 Erythroxylum orinocense | reverse complement strand
CTACAGATACTATACAGTTGTATCTAGATTATATTGAGATATAGGCTGTATATAGATCATATAGAATAAGTTCAAATACCTTAAATCAAGGGATTAGATCAGATTAGATTAGATATATCTGGATATATTTCCAGATTTAAACTTCTCTTGTAATAGGCTATTTATGGCCGTATGTTTTCTATTCAATATTACAGTAGAAATTATTCCCACTTTTGTACATTTATCTTCACTTATCCTGAAAGGCATACTACTATCCCTTTATATACAAGCTACTATTGTTATGTATCAAACTTACCCACCCTTCCCCACTATATAACAAACT
Source organism: Erythroxylum orinocense (assembly GCA_025531955.1). Classification (NCBI taxonomy): domain Eukaryota; kingdom Viridiplantae; phylum Streptophyta; class Magnoliopsida; order Malpighiales; family Erythroxylaceae; genus Erythroxylum; species Erythroxylum orinocense. The sequence goes on along the minus strand of JANZLX010000004.1, from coordinate 20,802,898 downwards.
TACATATGTATTATACAACAATTCATAACTTACTTGTAAAACAACCTAACAAACTTTCTTCTATAATAATTTGGAATATCAATGTGAAAATCATGAAGCAAATATGAAATCCACTACAACTCACACACAATGGCTAAGAGGCTACGATACTCTGCCTCAGCAAAAGAACAAGGAAATGTTGACTATTTTTTAGTTTTTCATGATATTAAAGCATCACCAATAAAGATTCAAAAACCAGTTAAAGATCATCTGTTGAACGAAAAAGAAGCCTAATCATCGCAAAATGCTTGAAGATCGAAAGAATTGTTTAGAGGAAAATATAAGCCTCTTGAAGGAGAGTTTTTTAGGTATTCCAAAACATGTAATGCATCTATCCAATGTTGTGAAGGAGCTTGAGCAAATTGGCTAAGTTGTTGCGTAGCATGAGTAATGTCAAGTCTTATGAAGCCTAAATAGAAAAGACGTCCCACAAGTCGTCAATAGCGATCTAGTTCAGGTAACAAAGGAGAGTCGACATCATCAAATCAACAACTTTTGGGTAACAAAGTGCCAACTGGTTTAGATCCCATAAGCCTAGCATCATTGATGAGTTCAAGAACATATTTGCATTGACGAATGTACAAACGATCTTTAGAAGGCACTAGCTCAAGACCAAGAAAATACTTGGCCGAACCAAGATCTTTAATTGTAAACTACTGATGATTTTTTTTTTTTAACATCTTGTATTAAGTTCTTAAATGAGGCTGTAACCAAACATCATCAACATAAATGACAAGAGCAATATATCTATCATGATGAGGTTTCACAGACAAGCAGAGATCATGTGAGGATTAGATAAACCCAAAACTAGACAGCTTGGAAGTTAACTCTCGATTCCATTGTCGTGATGCTTGCTTAAGACTGTAAAGAGAGCATTTTAACTTACAAACTTGATTTGGTCCGATTTTAGTGTATCCTTTTAGGGTCACCATAAAGATCTCTTCATCAATAAAGTCATGTAAGAAGGCATTGTTGATGTTGCATTGATGTATTGGCCAGTCTTGAGTAGCAGCAACTGCCAAAAAAGACTCGAATAGTAACCATTTTGGCAACCAGTGAGAAGCTGTCTGTGTAGTCGACGCCTTTTATTTGATTGTAGCCTTTCGCATCAAACCTTGCCTTGTAACGCTCCATTGCACCGTTTGGATTAAATTTGACATTGTACATCCACTTTGAGCCAATTGGTTTCTTCCCTTCAGGTAAATCTATAATCTCCTAGGTGTCATTTTGTGCTAAAGCCTACAATTCATTTTTCATAACTTTAACCCATTGTGTATCAGTTTTAGCTTGATTAAATGAACATGTTTCCTTAATATAAGATATTTGTGCTAAAAATGACATGTGATGGGGTGTAATATGAGAAGAAACAACATACGGGAAGGTTTTAAGGGAATGTGTCAAAGTGTTTTACATATTTCTAGCAAGTAAAATAGCAATTGCAGGAGAATGAGCCAAATTTGTGACAAAATCATTCATCCACAACGGTTTGTGTTTCTTATGCAGACTCCTGCGAAGAATATGACTAGAATCATCAAGTGATGGGACTGAACTATTAGGATTAGAAGAAGTTTAAGTGTTAGTGTCATTTTCTATTGGAGTAGAGGAATTTTAAACATTAACGGATGGAAGATGGACATCAGTATTTGAAGGTAATGTGGGACGTGGAATATTATCTGGGTTATCCGACATGGTCCTAAAAGGGTAAATGTGTTAACAAAAAACAACGTATCTAGAAACAAAAGCTTTATTTGTACAAAGATCATAAAGTTTGTAAGCTCTGTTACATGAGGAATAACTAATAAAAATAGACTTGGAAGCTCTTGACTCAAACTTATCCTTTTTTGGATTGATGTTTGACGCAAAGCATAGACACCAAAAAATTTTCAGAAATTGATAGTTTGGTTTTCTTTGAAATAGAATTTGGTAAGGTGATTTCCAGTTTAGTAAAGGAGAAGAGAATCGGTTGATGATATAAGTTGCAATAAGAATGGCATACCCCAAAAACGTTTAGGCAAACAAGATTAGAAAAGAATGACACGAGCAACCTGCAATAAATGTCCATGTTTATGTTCCACAACTCTACTTTGTTGAAGGGTGTAAACACACGTCCTTTGATGAAGGATTTCGAGAGAGTTGAAAAGAGTTTCACAAGTTTGATTAACAAATTTAGAACCATTGTCAGTGCAAACACCTTTAACTAATGTTTGGAACTAAGTAGCAACCATTTTGGAAAATTTCTTAATAACTTCTGGTGTTTGAGTCTTATATTTCAGTAAATAGGTCCAAGTAAATCGTTGAACATAATAAGCTCCACTAAGGGATTATTTTTTACAAGGAAACCAAATATCCATATGCAGTAATTCAAAACAAGCAGTGGTGTTGATAGTGCTATGAGGAAAAACAAGTCAATTTTTTTAGACAAATGACAAATATCATAGGGTTGATCACTAACATCAATGTCTATTGAAGTACATGAGGGATTCAAGTGTTTGATGACAATGGATGAGGAATGGCTTAATCTTTGGTGCCATATATCAACAATACTTGCTTGACAACAACAAATTAGGGAATTAGAACAATTATGAAACAAGGAAATACAATGCTTAATAGTTTGTGGAAGGAATGAGTTTTTGTCAATTATAACTGCTAGAATACGATTAGTATGTAGGTCCTGTAAAACACACAAGTTTGGATAAAAACATACTTAATCTTGGCTGAAACAAAAAGTTTATTCACATAAAGTAAGCTGTGTTTGAATGATGGCACATGTAATTCAAAACTTAGTGGAAGATGGGAGCTTAAAATGAAGTTTCCTTTATAATCAACTACTTGCACAAAATTATCAAGTAGGTAAACTATGTACTGTTTTACTGCTATAGGTCTATCAAACATTTGAAGTGTGATGCACATGTGACTTGAAGCCCCAGTATCTATTATCCAAGAACCATGCTCAATAAAACCAAGCGTACGGAAGTAGTGATATAGAGAGTACTACCTGCAAAATCATGAAGATGGGCAAAATTCACCATGTTGTTCCCATCTAGCATGCCTTTGCCTTTAAAAAGCTTTCAATCCCTTGTTGAATCATCGTAGCTACAAATTTCCAATTGTCATTTTGACTTAGCTCAACTTCTTCTTCAAGGGTGTTTTGAGCATGTTTGCAAATGTTTTTGCACTGCTTTTTCCTTTTTTATCTTTTGCCCCTTTGTACCAATCTGGATAACCATGGATCTTGAAACACGTATCCTTTGTGCGTCTTGGCATTTTGCAAAATTCACAAAACAAATCGTCATTATTAACCTGTTTCTTCAAGTTGTTCTTGTTTCCACCGTTGATGCTGAGTTAATTGATTCTTACCTAGCATGGCAGTTTGTGTAACTTCTAAAATACACATATGCACTTCCTTCTATTTTTCTATTCCATCAAATAGGCCTTATTGATGTTTGCAAGTGGATCCATGACAAGAATCTGATTTCGAACTGTATCATAAACATCACTAGGACCAATTAAAAATGGCATCAAATCGTCATTCTCATTGAGTTCTGCCATTAATCTTGCTGCACCACAATTACATTGTGGGATTGGTGCAAGACAAGTTATTTCATCCCATAGCCTCTTCAATTTCGTAAAGTATTTCACAATGGACATATCCCCCTTAGAAATTGAACTAATGTCTCATTTAATCCGATAGAGTAGCGGCACATTACATTCACAATACCTCTCATTTAATTCTTTCCATAAATCATAAGCAGATGTTGTGTATACAAATGCCTCGAATATTGTTTTCAAAATAGAATTTAAAATCCAAGAAGTTACCATATAGTCTATTATGCAACATTGATCAAAATTAGGCAAATCTTCCTTTGTTTTATTGCACTTTCCATCAATGAATCCAAGCTTAACTTTTGCTCCTTAAGCAATTCGCATTGCACTACTCCATGACAGATAATTGCTTCCAATAAGAAGGGTTGTAACTAACACTATTCTTGGATGATCTGAAATGTGCAAGTACAAAGGACAACCATCATTACTTGGTCTAGAGCTCTGCGATTGTGAGCTAGAAGCCTTGCTTGTTTTGATCAAATAAGGAAATTTAGAGTTTCATATCAGAACCCGTTATTTTGCTCTGATACCATGTTGTAATGGAAGGAAGAAAAACGTTTTATCTTCACTTATCCCGAAAGGCATTCTATTGTCCCTTTATATACAAGTTACTATTGTTCTGTAACAAACTTACTCAACCTTCCCCACTATAAAACAAACTTACATCTATAATGTACAACAATTCATAACTTACTCGTATAACAACCTAACAAACTTTCTTCTCTCATAATCTTGAATATCCTATAGAAACTAAGACATCATTGACCATAAAAAGTAGAAAGTGAGAGAAGAATTCAATCGCTCATATAAATAGCTAACATACAACTCTAACAAGAAGATAAATTCCAATAGTTTTTTTTAGCTAGACCAATGTTAAAGATCAATTATTCTCTAACATTTGCATCTATAGTTGTTGGAATATATACGGTTTCTTTTCTCACATTTTCCCTTCTTCCTTAGTCAATCAAATTAGAAGTTTCACATGTAGCATGATAAGTAGTATTACTTTTTGCCACCAATAGCAATTTCATGATACATATTATATATGTTTTTGGGTTGATTCATGCACTCAAACGAACCAAACAGACAGGGGCGTATGATTACAATTTAAATCAAACAACCTATAAAAAAAAATTTATTCAGTTCTCAATCACCTGACATAAATTCCAAATTGAATTTAATCTTTAACACCCAAACCAAATGCTTGTTTTCCATATTATAGGTATTATATATCAACAAGCATGTGCAATTGTTTCTCTCTAATAGTGATTATTAGATCTAGGAGTGATCCATAAATCCCTATAGTGACTTGTAGAATGTATTGGTGCAATGGTAGAAGTTTTGTCTATTCCAAAATTTAGAAGTTATTTCCTATTGTAAACTCTATGCATAACTCCAGTACCATTCCATTGCTTTTACTTCTTCAGTACTAGATTTGAGCAAACATAAAAGTTATTTAAAAACTAGCAACTCTAATTTACACGTAATGCATGTTTTTATCATAACATTGTTATAACAAAAAAAAATGAAAAATAAAAAAGCCCAAGGCATACCTCACATAGACAAAAATATTTAGAGAGCATAAAGGACAAACAATATATTCTTCATGATCAAGCCTTCCTTTAAGAACCATCACATACAATTGACAACGTAAACATGAATCATCAAGCTAAATGTCAAATAACATTATCATGACCTTACTTGATATTGCATTATCTTCAAACAAGAAGAGTAGATACAATCATACAATTTAATGTGATAATTTAAGCATTAATTGTAATAAAAAATCATAAATTTTACTCAAATTTGCAATTCTAACCCGAATTTTAAAATATAAGAATAAAATGTTCTATTTTTTAATTTTTTGCAATAATAGGATGTAATTAAGCCCGTAGTTAACGATTTCACGTTAGCTTACCTATTTGCCACGTGGTTGGCACGTCCCATCATTGCCAAAAGGCAAATAAATATTTAAAAATTAAAAATTAAATGTTAAACTTAAATTCCCTAAATTCCTAAAATAACTCTAACCCTAAATTCTCCCAACACCAATAGCAGGAAGACAACTTTAAGAACTTTTGTAGGTTTGCAAGATTTGTGCTCCTTTGAAGTTCTGCAAAGTTGCAAAGCAGTAACATTGCCACACAGTCCCATGTTTCCCTCCAATTCTACTTCTTGAAAAGCTTTACTGTTTGGACAAGACCACCAAGCCTTCTTTTTTTTTGTTGACAAGGCTACATATTCCATGCCATGCAAGTGCTCAAAACTTGCTAGGATTTTTCCAATGAGGCTATTGCAAGAAATATTTAATAACTCTGTCTTGCAATTTGGAGAGTTCTGCCAGTACACCTCCACTAACAAAGTTATAACTCAATTCAAGCTAGAACAAGTGAACTAATTTACCCATTTCAATTGGAATCTTTCCACTAAATTGGTTGTTGCTCAAATTCAAGAAATGCAATTTATGAAAGGTTCCAAGGTTCGTTCGATCAAATGGTTTATTCTATTTATGGAGAGGGCCAAACACTCAAGATTTGTCAATGACCCCATCTCCATTGGTATTGCCTTTGTTTTTCATGATGGAGCTAGAAAAATCTAGGGCTAAAGGTATTCTAGAGATTTAAGGATTCTAGATTTTAATTTTTTAATTTTTTTTAATATGTATTTGCCACATGACAATGATAAAATTAGCCATGTGGTAGACAGGTAGGCTTAGTTAGCCATGTCAACACCATTAATTAGGGTCTAATAGTGGATATTTTTGCAAAAAATTAAAATTTGGAACATTTTATTACCATTTTTTAAAGCTCAGGTTAGAATTATAAATTTGAGAAAAGTTCAAGATTTTTTTAAACAACTAACCATAATTTAACATAGAATGATAAAGAAATATTAAAATTTTGAATGAACTAACAAAGTAGAATATGGTAATAGATTTCATCCTTTAAAACACAAAAAGAGACTAAGAGAGAGGGGAGAGGAGGATGAAGACTTCTTTAGCATTTTGAAAATGTGCTTCTACTCCCAAAGATAGTTGCCAAAGTTGTTGAAATATTTTAAGGCAACATTAATAAGTGAACATGAAAGAGTAGATGCAAAAGGAAAAGTTCAAGAGTTTCAAAGCAAAAGCATTATGACAGTACCTTTTCGGATGGAATATTTTTGGTGAATTTGATTGACCACTGATAAGCTAAACTGGGCATATCTGCTCCATCCATATGGTAAAGTTGCTGAATCTGCAACATCTAGATACATTGACAAATGATCCACATTGTTGCCCTTGGGGAAAATAAGTATCCGCCTAGCAATATGAGTCTCAATAGTCAAAAAAATTGAACTGAACGAAATATATGCAGAGAATATCACAAATTAAAAATGTCATACCATTTATAGCCACCGACAACAAAAATATCAGAGTAAAGCTTCCTGGTATTAAGCCTGGAAAAATTATCAATTGTCCATGTAAACCTTGCTGATGGTGGATCATCTAATGACTGTGCATCCATTGCACTCGCATTCTCTGCTTGTGCTATTAAAAATAATAATATAAACTTAGAAAGTGATTCCACACAATAAAGCAAAATATCTTAAAATTTTGAAACTGAGAATTCTAGAGAACCAACTGATCAATGGAATTTCTGAGACAGTATAAAAGTCACAGTTCCATATCATCCAAAGTCAATTTCAGTAAACCTTCATAAAATCCCTTCCGGTCAATCAATTAAGCTAGCAAATACGAAAATCCAACTATAACTCCAGAAAAAAAGATAATTAACAGAAGTAAGGTCATCAACGATAAAAGCAAAATAACAGTTAACCTGACCGTCCACGTAACAAATTATTCAGTTTGTGTGCATTATGAAAATGAATTCCTTTTGTCCGTAGATGCGTTAATTATCATTTCTAGGGTAGCAAACAGAAGGAAAGCAAATGAAAAATTGGAGTGCGTACCTTCCATGGGCTGAGGGCCGACCGCAAAGTCGGAGTGTGGGACTAGCATCTCATCGTCCTCCTGTTGCTGCTGCTAAAACAGAATAAAAAAGAACAAATAAATCAGAAGCAAAGAGTGAGATGGGAAGAGCTCGGATCTGCTCATCGAAACCCTAGCAGCAAATCTGCATGGACACGACAACACATAGTGAATCACACAAGCTAAATATCCTAATTTCGTTCCTCACAAAAAGAGTAGCCAATTCATTCCACTATCACAATCAAATCGAATAGAACCAAGCATCGACCAATAAACACGCGCGTAGACACGCAGAGAGAGTGATAAGCAGGGAGATGAGCGGAGAGATTTCTGTGAATTACATCAAGTGGCGGAGGTGTCATCAGAGTCATGGACGGTGAGATCAGCGATGGTCCAATCACGTCGCCGGAGGGCTAACCAGAGAGAGGAGAAAGCCGCCCGAGTAGAAATTATAAAAAGAGAAAGAGGCGTGTAACGCCACAGAGAGAGAGAGAGAAAGGACGGGAGGAGCAGAAATTTGCTCGAGCGATGGACAATTTCGGGATTTTCTTAATTGAGCTGTAATGGAGATGTACGTCGTTGAAGCGTAAATGTGGGAATATAAATTATTTATACGGATGTATTCATACTTTGTCTTTAAATATTTCTCAAAAAAAAACTTGTTTTTAAATATGTAAGAGATATCAATCTCTTTTTAAATTTTTGATACCGTAAAAATCAATGTTTTAAAAACCGAACCAGATATCAAATCATTCGAAGAAAAGTTTTAAGGTTAAAATTCAACCGGTAGTAAACCTCTATTAAACTGGTATATGATAAATAAGAAGTAAAACTTATAAGAATAAGTAAAAATAAAATATTTTATTGAAATAAAAATACAACAATGTCTATTATTATATAATGAATTAATAATAAATAAATATGAGTCTAATATAAATATTAAAATAATAATAAAAATCAAAATTGTATTTCTGAAGGAGGTTGTGTTTCATCGTCGTCAAATATTCCATTTATTTTAAGGGTCAGAATTTACGCATACATAAAATGTTTTAAATTTTTCAAAGTGAATTTTTGATTATAACTTTATCTAGAAGAGATGTACGTTGGGCTACATAATATGCTTTTGAGGAACAAGCTTTCAAAGTTAAAAGTGAATAAAAACACGATAGACCGAGTTCGTTACGTATTAGTTTTAAGCCTAATATTTTTAAAATGTTCAAAATATATTTTAATATATAGAAAATTTAATAGAATTAAACCCTACTAATAGATTTTTAATAATAATAATAATAATATAAAATTTAAAGTTTGTTGATGGGACTTATATGATATGATATAGTCTATACAAAATAGTACAGTCTATCAATAGATTTTAAAAATATAAAAAATGCCACGTCACAAAAGTTTAACTCAATTAAATTTTCTACTCATTAAAGTCTATTTTGAATATTTTAAAAATATGACGATGAATTAAAACTTCTAAGTTATATTACGATAAAAAACCTTGATTGTCAGGTTATAGGTCTATACTTTACAGAGTTTGAAACTACAAATATTTCTGTGTCTTGTGGATCAATATCTTGTTAAGTGCGAGATAACGTGTGATCAAGGTTCAAAAAAATTGGATTGGATTGGACCTTCCGACTGGAAAATGTTTGAACCGGCCGGTTTTTGTATATAGAGATTATTAGGTGAGACCGAATCGGACCACTAACTGGTTCAAACTTTTTTCGGTCAGATCGGACGATCCTTTCTAGTTTTTAAAACTTTGACTAATACATTATAAATAGCAAAGTACGGCTCTTCATGTCTCGAGTTGTATTAGGGATCCTTGCTTAATAGCCATGTGAGTATGAACAATCTAAAGGTATCGAATGGCCTCGAAGGACCTTTCCCCATACACTAGAGCTGAAAAGCCAAGTTGTAGGACAGAAAGACTTGTCCACAACTTGCAATAGAAAAGACAGATTGGACACTAGGGTTAGACTACCTAAGAGATAGATACATCATCAAAGCTTTACAATAAACGACTCCCAATAACTTCCACAATTGTTTTGGTGCATTTTAAAGGATATTCTTTACCCGTATCTTAGCACGTCAAAATTTTCTATTTCTGACCAATTCCTCGGTTGTTAGTGTAAGTCGACTTGTACTCTCATGTAAGTTGACTTACACTATAAGTCGACTTGTATTCTCCTGTAAGTCGACTTATACTTGCACAGTACTGTAAGATTGTTAGAGTAGTGCCCTAAAGACAATCGCCTTCAGCGCGTTTTGTACAAAGTTGTGTACAGACTTTATGAATAAATAAAGAAAGGCATATTTCATTAATTTGGTATTCATTGTTTATAAATTGATATTGATCTTTAATCAAATTAATGAAGTCCATGATATATGACATAGCATGAAGGAAATTATGATGTGATCA
>JANZLX010000004.1:20776906-20787620 GCA_025531955.1 Erythroxylum orinocense | reverse complement strand
ACCCCGAAAATTATTTTGAACAATGATAACCCGAGCCGCATTTTCAAGAGAGCTTTAGTAATTTGATTTCAATCATAGTTATTTTCAATTGTTTAATTTCCCAAAAATCCAAAAATATTCTTTCATACTTTTATTTCTTTAATTTCTAATCAATCAAACAAAACCCCTTTTAAATTGCTTTAATTGCATAATTCAACTTAGGCTAGTCTTAGGATTAATTTCCAAGTGATTCCATCGAGAGAGACGACCCGAGGTTCAGCTTGCTGCAATCTTAGAAATATTTTATTTTGACCGATTTTCAAGGTCGATTTCTAAATCGAACGACAGAGCCGCGATCATATGCATTTGTTGGATGAAGGCTACAAGAACTTTTATGATCAATTGAAACGAGTTGCGATGGAACCATACCCAACAGAGATTACAAACAATCCTCACACTATTTTTCCAGTTCTTGAAAGCACGGTGATAAAGGTGGTACCAGATATGCAACCACCATATTATGCTGAATGTAATACTGAAAAAGGGAAGAAGAAGATGCACGCAGAGCCAGTGTTAAATGATCTGACATCAAATCAAATTGCTGATGAAGTACGTCATTTAGATGAAGCGTATGAGTTCAAGAGGAAGGCCAGTGCAATTTGCGTTTATCAAGATCCAAGAACAAGTGGTAGCAGACCAACAGTAAATGATCTAGTGGGAGGTACACTTACAAAAGGTCTGTATCATCCAACAAAGGTTGCAAATATGGAGTGTTTAATTGAGCCTATCGTGAAGGCTATATTGCTTCAAAGACCACTATGGCTCATACCCTCAATGGAAGAAATCCTACCTTTGCTTGCACGACCAATTCCACGTTTACCAGTTCCTAATGATCTAGACCTTCCTGAACACAACCTACTTGTTAGACCTCCTTCTCTCCAGATTGTTGAAGAGGTTGTTCCATCTTCAGATGCATTTACGACTATAATTACTGTAGAAGAAGAACAATTAGAGGAAGCTGAGCAACCGACAATTGCGCCTGACCTAAATGCTTGACTAGCTCATATTGAGAAACGAGTCAGGAAGTGTGAAAAGATGCTGAAGAAGATTATCCAGCATTTTCAGTTATAAGTTTTTTTGATTAATAACAAATAGGGGGAGAAGAAAAGAGGAAAGAGAAGAGGAAGATAAAACACAGGGGGAGAAAAGAGAAAAGAAGACGAAGACAAAGACGAAGACAACCATGCGTTAAAGTCTCTTTGTTCTTTTGGCTATATTCTTGTAAAGCTCTTTTCATTTTTCTAATGAAGGTATTTGCTATCATCAAAAAGGGGAAGATTGTTAAGTCAAAATGACTTTACAAATATTAAGTTTTGATGACAAGCAAACAAAATGAAAAGCAGATGATAGCTAAGAACAAGCAATAAGAAAAGCAGACGGAAGATAGTTAAGAAAAGTAGACAGAAGATAACGAAATGAAAAAGCAAACGATAGCTAAAGAAAAGCAGACGGAAGCAAAAAGCAGACGGAAGCAAAAGCAGACAGAAGAAAAAGTAGACGGAAACAAAAAGCAGACGGAAGCAAAAGCAGACGGAAGCAAAAGTAGACAGAAGCAAAAGCAGACGGAAGCAAAAAGCAGATGGAAGCGAAAGAAGAATTGAAACATCAACTTGAGTTAGTTACAAGACTCAACTGAATAACCGTTTCTTTAAAGAATCAAGAAGCAGTTGGAGACGGAGATTATAAATAAGAGGTCGAAGTTGAAGATTGCATCAATAGAATATACAGATATACGTACACAGAGATTACTGAAAATTTAGCAATTATTGCGACGAAGTTCTGTGCGAAAATACTGAGCGTTATTCTGTTATTGTAACAAGTTCAAAACACTAATAGTGATACAGATAGCCTGAAGAGGCTAAGAGTAAAAGAATACTCATTGTATAGAGACCTGAAGAGGCTCGGAGAAAAAGAATACTTGTAAAGCTTTGAGAGATAGTGAAATCTCAGATAGGCATCTGAGGACTGGACGTAGCCCACGGTTTGGGGTGAACCAGTATAAAAACTACTGTGTCAAACTCTTTTACTCTTTACATTGTGATTTTCAATATTACTTTCATACACAAGTTTTAGAAAATCATTTACAACGTATAACATCGGTTCTGAAAGATAACTAGTTCTTATTAATAAACGAAGGCTTCAAAAAGGGTTTAAAGAAAAAGTTTATCACAATTCAACCCCCCATTCTTGTGCGTTTATATATCATTATTGTTTACAATATTAACGTGTGATTCATTTCATTTATACCTTATTCAAATTATTATTACTATTAATAAATTATTTATAACTCATACTTTATAATTTCAAAAAAAATACTTGTTTTTAAATATGTAAAAGATATCAATCTCTTTTTCTATATCTACTTAATTTCAAAAAAAAATTAAGGGGATTTTGTGAAGTACTAGGCATATCACTTATATTAGGGTTCATATGAACTTCTTGTTTGAATGTATCAGGTTTTATATGAATTCAAGTTTCTAAGTTTAGTTTTCTTTATCTTTTTATTTAATTCTTCAATTTCAAAATTAGAGCCATGTATAAAATTCTCCATTTTATCCATAATTCGGAGGTATTTTCATTTGTAAAATTAAATATCAGAAAGGTAAACCTTTCTTGAAAATAGAAAATATTATAGAAACAAATGTCAACAGATAAAAACTATCAAAGATGGATTGGAAGTAGTTAAAAATATAATAAGAAGGAATTACTCTGATAATCTGTTACAATTTTGGGATAAAAACAAAGAAGAAGTGATTCTATAATCTAACATCTCGTTTCCATATTAAGAGCTAGAACCTTGGATTTCTGTAAATGAGAAATAGCAATGAGAGATTAGGAAAAGGCATTTCATACTCATGCATATCAGTAATATATACACACGCATGTGAATAGATTTTTATACACATTGCAATGGCTGTTTATGCACTCATTTGACATTTTCGGATATAAATGATTTTTAAGTGATTATGATGTGAATAGTGAATATTTTTGCCTTAAAATTGATCTGGTGAATTCAATCACTGATTTAGAATTTTAGTAAAATTTGAGAATTTTATGAAATTATGGGCATTTTTACACTAGCAAAAAAATGTCAAGTGGTAAGATAATTGATAAATGACAGTAGAAAGAAATGTCAAATGGCAGTAGAAATTATTGATAAGTGACATTAAGATTTAATGACAAGTATAATAGAAAATCGGGAGACAGCTGGATTAGAAATAGGAAAACAAATGGGCTAGTAGTTTAAAAGACCAAGTGAAAATCATAAGGTGGTGACATGTGGCAAGTAACAAGTGCCATTTGCCTTGCCACACACCTCACTTACGTATGGCCTAAATGAAAGACAACCATTTGGTCTTTCATTTTATTTCTTTGGCTAAAGGCTCTCTCTTCATTACATTCTTCATCTTCTTCCCTTCTTCTTCTCCATTCACGGCATTTTCCTACCAAACTTACTCTCAATGTTGAGTTGCCATCATCTTTCACTTTATACTTCAAGATATTTGCTATTTCTACATCTTGTTACAAAAAGACCCACTCTATTCCACCTTAGAAGTTGATGATCGTGTATGTTGGAGGAGTTAGGGTTTCTTGGAGACTCTTGATGAAGGTTTGGGTAAATCAAGTAAGTAACATATTAATCTTCATGGTTTTGTTAATGAAGCATATATGATGATAGTTAGTGGTAAATGATCGTGATAGATGAGTTGAAATATGTGTAACATTGATGTTGCAATAAATAGATGTATGTTCTGTTTTAATGTATTAATGGGATTTATTAGTTGTTTTAAGGGAGGATTGAGAGACTAAATGGTAATGAAGAGTGATTATATAATGATGAAGACCTTAATAGTTATAAATGTTCTGCATTCAAATAAATGATAAATCAAAGATCATGTCTTGCCTTTGTATGTTTGATGATCGATATTTCATAAGTTGTGGTTGAGATGGTTTTTGGAGATAGAAAGATCATTATGATGATGTAAAAAGAGTGCAGAAATTTCATGAAGAGATGATAAGCACATGTTCTGTTTTAATGCTAAATCACATAAAATTTTGGGCAGTTCTTAAATGGATGAACTAAAATGAGTCTAGAATTAAAGAAAGGAAGTAATGTGGTGTCTTGAAATAGGAAGAATTAAGGTGATAATTAGAAGTGAAACGAATGTGAGATTAAAGTTGGGCATACATATATATATATATATATATATATATATATATATAATTAGAAGTGAAACGAATGTGAGATTAAAGTTGGGCAAACATAGAATAAGATTTGTTTGTGATTGTTATTGAGCTGAAATGGAGATGAGAATGAAGAGGAAATGAATTAGAAAAGATAATCTATGCATAAGATGGTTTGAATGTAACATGTAGGAGTTAAAAATTGAAAGAGAATGGCTGGAATATGTTAGCTGCAACATTTCCAATAGACATGCATCTGTATTTTAGCCATATCTTGATCAGTAGAAATCCAAATTGAATGATTTTAAGTTTAGATTAAACTAGAGACATATGAATATATTTTTTATGAAGGAATCTAATTTTAATTCTGTCTTTAAGGGTTTCAAATTTTGGCTTGAAGTTGAGTATAGTGTGCTGTCATAGTTTGGGAACAGTCTGTAGTATTTTAGGTATAACTTGAAGAATACCAAGCTAGCTGCATGAAATTAGTTTCATTAGAAACATAAGACATAAAGGAACATTTTTTAGAAGAATGTATTGCTTAAATACCTCATTTTCTTTGTCAAAATGGCCATGAAAGATTTATTCGAAAATTTGTTTTGAGAAATGATGGATTGATGCTTGAATAAAGGTGTTGCACGATCGTGCAGGAAACATCAGGGAGTTGCACGATCATGACAGAGAAGGATCATTTGGAAGTGCACGATCGTGCACAAGCATGATCGTCACAGTGAAGGTGCATTACTGTTTGATAGCTTTTGACACTCTTCACTTTTTTGACCATAACTTCTTTTCCAAACCTCTGATTGAGTTGAAATTTGAACTACAAGCTCCTCACACAGTGTCCTTACTCTCCACCAAATTTCATTGTCATCTTAATTCATTAGGAAAGGATTGGTAAATGGTTGATTGATGAATTTAGGAAAAATCACATTTTGCAAGATATGATATATGAATGTATCTCCATTTGGAAGTTATGAGTTGTTAATGATATAAAAGTGTTCTTAGAAATGCTAATATGATTGTAAGGAGATGAGTAATGTGTATCAAGTAATAATGAATGAGAGTTTGGATATTGTGTGACCATATAATGTTAGAATAACATTGGTGATTGATTGATTGATTGATGATGTTATAATAATCAAGTGTATTGAGCTATGAACCTTAGTACAAATTGAGTGATGAACTTAGAATAAAAGTTTTCTTAAGGTAAAAAACCTAAGAATACGCTAGACACAAATAAATGATAAAGTTTGAATGATCAAGAGATGTGATTAAGGAAACATACCCAGAATAGTCAAATTAAGCATGCATAATACATAATACATATACATATGTGTACGATTGAATGTTTATGTGATTGTGCAATTAGTAATGTGTGTATTACATGATGTGGATACAGAGGTTAGAATGTTAGCATCCAGACATTTCCAGATCTTGGAAGCAAATGCTAAACTGGAGCGTATTATGAGTAACCTAGATGGTCTCACTTGATTAGTTCTTTGTTTTAAATTCTGTATTGAATTATTATATGAATGTGATTGTGTTGATTTCGGAAATTGATTGTCCAAGGAGTTTGATGCATGAAATACATATTGGAAGTGCTCATTGTATTTGAATTTGACGAAATAAATGATTCTCAATGTATATGTTGAATGCCAGACCAAAGTCCAATGGCAAATGTGAATGAGATTGTGATAATAAATATGAATGTGTAACATTGAGAACATTTGATTAACTGAATACATATGATGCATTTCATTACATGAATGCATGACAACATAAAGCCTGTTGTGATTGGAGTAGCCACCAAAAAAGAGCTTAAAGCTCAAAAAGTGAAAAGAGCTTAAAGCTCAAAATGTGGTAAGAGCCTTTGGCATACTATGTATAATGAGCCCTGTATCCCCAACAAATAAGGGACAATTATTAATAACCCCGATATCCACTATAGATACGGAACAGTTATAGGTACTTGGTCACAACAATAACAATTAGAAGTGAGTCTCATGTGCATTGCATATATAATTGATATATGTATATTTTAAATGATCGAAATGAACTATTTGACTGCTCTGAATGTGAAATGTGAAAATTGTAAACAAAAAAGTTTATGATGCTACATGATGATAAATGAAATGATATGAAATATGTGATTGTATGAGTTGATGTGTTATGTGATCAAATGAGCCAGCGAGGATGGTTCACTCACTAAGTTTAACAAACTCAACCCAAAATTTGCAACATTTTTCAGGCTTAGAGAAGATCGCCGGTTAGACAAATTAGAGTATAACCACTGCATTTAGATAAAATATAGAGGTCAAGATCAGTTCGCGTTTGCATAGATTTTCTATTATTTTTTCTATTAAAGAATTTATTCCACAATTATTGTACCACGTGTATCTGAATAATTTTGTTTTGTAATGACTTTCCAAATTGGAAATGTTTGTAAATGATATTGATTAATGAGTGTAATGATAATTGTGATTATGATGTTTATGAAAAAAAGGGCCCAATTTGATTAGTGGTTTTCTGTAATATGCATGTGATATTTGAAAAAATTGTAATGAGTTTGATTGTTTGACCATCCTAGCCCAGCACCTTTGTAGAGTGTATTTTCGAATACCGTCGATATATTCGAGGATATGCACTATGAGAATGGGGTGCTACATATAAATAGTCGATAAATAAAATGTTATTAGTGTTACTGCAATTAGATATAATCCAGAAGATCAAGAAGAATTTAAAAAACAACTTCTTGAACTAGAAAATCTAAAAATTATTAGATCTAGTAAATCTCCACATTCCTCTCCAGTTATTATGGTTAGAAACCATGCAGATATACTTAGAAATAAAGGAAGGGTGGTTGTAAATTATAAAAATTAAAATGATAATATAGTATTTGATGGATATTTTTTGCCTCACAAAGAAACATCAATAAACCTAACAAGAAGAAAACAATTTTTTTTCTAAATTTGATTGTAAAAGTGGATTTTGGCAGATAAAATAAATAAAGATATAGTATTTTGTATACTATTTTCTCTACTCCACAAGGTCATTATGACTAGTTAGTAATGACTTTTGGTTTTAAAAATACCCCACAAATATCCCAAAGAAAAATGGATTTTCAAATATCATAATTTTATGCACTATTATGTAGATGATATTTTAATTACCAATAACAATATTTCTTAACATATTATACACCTCTATACATTTGTAGATTTATGCGAAACACATGGTTTTGCTCTTTGAGAAAAACAAAAGCTAAGATATGTCAAACTAAAATAGAATTTCTTGGAATGGAAATAGAAGGTAAGGGTGTTAAACTTCAACCTCATATTCTTGAAAAAATTTCACAATTCCTTGATAGATTACAAGATAAGAAACAAGTTCATAGTTTTTTTAGGAGTATTGAATTATGCGTATGATTTTATTCAAAACTTAGTTGAGATAGGAACTTTTCAAAATCTTTTAAAGAAAGATGAAAGATTTAAATTTTCACCTTATTTGATTGAATAAGTAAAGAAAATTAAAATTCTTTTCTTTACTCTATTTAAGCTTTCTTTAGCCTCTGATAATGATTTAATCTTTGAAATTGATGCCTCTGATCACATATGGAGTGAAGTGTTAAAAAAGATAGATTGTGATGATGATAATATTAAAATAAATGAGTCCCTTCGCAGGTATACCTTAGGCACTTTTACAGATACTTAGTAGCGATATCATATAAATAAAAAGGAGCTATTAACAATAGTAAAAAGCTATCCTAAATTTTACATTTTTTTACTACCAAAGAGATTTTTATTAAGAATTGATAATACACAATTAAAATCATTTATTCATAATAATTTACTTTCTAAATCTAAACATAGGAGATATATAAGATGGTAAACTTTATTAGCTAAATATACTTTTGATATTCAAATTGTTAAATCTAACAATAATATTCTTGTAGATTTCTTAACAAGAGATGGCTGGTCCCAAAGAAGAAATATTTGACTTATAAGATCAAATGTCTAAAGATATAGATACCTTTCAAGTACAGATAAAAGATCTACTAGATATTGCAAATTTTCCCTCGATATCAAAAGAAATAACTGAATTACTTCTCTCTCTCTCTTTTTTTTCCATGTATGGCAAGCAAAGATAAACCATTTCCATTATTTTGAGCAAAAACTTTATAAGTTGCTCAACCAAATCAAGATAAATGAAGATTTTGAGTCCACGGTATCTTCACCTATACATTAAAAGATTCAGCCAAAGGCTATTACTCCTAATCCTATTTCTTCAAGACCTAATACTACTCAAAAATCTCAAATACAAAAGAATATTATGATCGAAAGCCTTCCTTAAAGTCATCCTATTATAATAGCACACTTTGAGATAATGAAAGACTTATATTCTTTACAACATAATGATACTTGTTATATTGACTTTTCAAGGATATACCATAGATTAAATTTTTTTGCAGGGAGTGAAAATGATCTAAAGGGGGAGGGGGGTTGAATAGATCTTTTAAACTTTTCGTGAAGTGCTACAAAACAAAGAGTTAAAACACACAAAATAACAAGTAAACTGAAATATAAAAGAGTAGAGAAGAGAGGCAAACATAATGTTTATAGAGGTTCGGTGCTAAGACCTACGTCCTCTACCTAAGCTCACACTTAGGATTTTGACAAAGCTCTTTACTACACACGTTTTAGTTTAGTGTGAACTTTTCCAACTCAACTTGAATTCCGGCTCAAGCTTCACCTTACAATCGATTTGTTTTCTGGCACAAATCCTACCTCCCAAATGATTCTCTTCTAATCACTCAACTCACAATAACAACGATAGAAATGAAGTAGTAAAGCTTAGTACAGCTGAATACAATTAGAACACGCTAAGAGCAAATTGAGAGCAATGTGAAGATAATTTGAACTATAATAAGTATGCTTCGCTTTGGACTTGTGTAATCGATCCTTTAATGTTCCTTAATTTTATTTGCAGGCTTCAAGATATTTTTAGACATTGTAGAACTCTTCTAGCGTTGTACAATGTTCCTAGCCGTTGTATGAAGATTTTTGTTCCGTTTGAAATCAATTGACACAGTCAATTATGTTCAGCTGCAACTGATAGTCGACTAGTACATTATAGTCAACTTGTCTTCAAGAAACAGTCGACTAGCACAAATGTTTTTCATGGCTCTTTCTGCTCTGCTCTTCGAATAGTCGACTAATTGGATGATAGTAGACTAGTCCATTAAACCAACTGATATGTCTGTTGTTAATAGTCGACTTGCATCATGCTGGTCGACTTGTCTCAAGCTCCAACTGACATATCTGATTGTTAATAGTAGACTGTTGCTGGCTCCAACAGACAGATCTGACGTAATCTTCAATCTTTGTTTGCTGAGATACTAATTTGAATTCTTCATCCACGATCTTGACACTGATACTCATTATTGCAATCTTGATTTAAAATTCATCCACGATCTTAACAAGTGTACCACCACTTTAATCCAAATATCTGAAATTATTTCTTAACCAATTCTATAAATTTTATTATTATTAAAACATAGAAGGATTTAATTTTGTCAACCTCTATTAGTCTAACAAATTAGACAAAACTTCCTTCTGTAAAGATGTTATCCAATGTCTTAATTTTCTAATGACACCAAAATCGTTCAATTTGGTTCAGTATACGAAAAGATGTACTTAAAATAGTTTAGACTGTTCTTAAGCTTCAGCAGAATTCTTACCTCAACTTCCATCCAAAACCTAAAAATCTTAGAGAAAGAATTAAAACCCCATTTCTTTATAGAAGTTGTAGTCCTATGTCTCTAGTTTATATGAATCAAAAATCACTCAATTTGGATAACTACACAGAAAGTTATGGTCAAAATACTAGAGTATGTTTGAGTTGTAAAGGAAGAGACTTCGCCGTGGTGAGAACAAAAAAGATGGCCGCGGCGAACATTCCATAAACTAGATTTTCTTGGGAATTTTTGCAAAGATCGCTTGAGCAGCGAGCTGAAAAGATTTGGCTGCGGTGAACCAAGGTTGGTCGTGACGAACTTTTACAGAAGACTCATTTTCCCAACTTTTTTAGGTTTTCACTTTCTCACTTTACCATTTTGCACTTCTATACCCAAGACAATCTCTAAAACTTCATTTCATTTAACTTCTAATTCAGTTCAAATCATTCACATAAGATCAAAATTCAAGATTCACACTTAAACATCTAGATTCATTTCTACTGATACTCAACAGAAACATGCAGACAACAACCCATTTTCGGTTTTCTCTAAACCATGACAAAGTGTATATATATATTCATCAATTTTCCAGCACTCTTCCATAACTCATTTCAAACTAAAATAGATCCTATTTCATACTTTTCTTGACAATTTCTATTTCACAGATCCATCATCGAATTCGTTCATCACCGAAACTTCACTTCTCTAACCTCACATGCATGTATTCATTTACACAGTAAAACATCATTAAAA
>JANZLX010000004.1:20762731-20773934 GCA_025531955.1 Erythroxylum orinocense | reverse complement strand
TTGATATAAAACAAGAAATATTTTGACTTTGTAAATCTTCTAAATTGATTTTGTAAAGATTGTTTCGTCTTTTGGCAGAAAAGAATATGGACCCATCCTTGTTTTTTACTACACAATAATTTTGATTGAAGGACACTTCAAAACCATAATCATATAATTGACTGACACTAATCAAATTGTGTTTCAAACCATCAACTAGCAGAACATTATCAATAGTAGCAAAAGAATCTTTACCAAGTTTACCGATTCCAATTAATTTGCCCTACTGGTTGTCTCCAAAAGTTACCGATCCTCCCTTCTTATACTGAAGATCTAGGAATATAGACTTTCTTCGTATCATCTGTCGCGATCCACTGTCCAAGTACCATCAGTGCGAGCTGCTTCTTCCAAGGAAGGATATCTGTAAGAGATATTATGTTTCTTTTAGGTACCCAGATTTTCTTAGGTCCTTTGGGGTAGTCTTTTAATGATTCATATAATGATGATGATGCAACTGATGAAATTTCTTCTTATGAGGAACAAAATTCTTTTTATACTGATGATTGTTTTTAGCAAACTCTAATCCAGTTTTATCATTAGGGTGTCTGTATCTTGCTAGCATATCGTTCATTTTTCTCGTACTCTCTGTAAATGTTGATAGATCAGCTGAAAGAGTGTTAATCCTTTGTTTCAGTTGATTGATCTCCTAAGATCTATCTGCAGCTACCTTTTTCTTCATCTCGTCTACTTGTTTCTTCAGGCAGACATTTTCCTTCTCTAACACTTGCGTGTTGGTCGGCTGCTCGGCTGAGTCTTTAGATTACTCCATTGGAAACCGAATCAAAAATTTAATTCCAAGGATTGCAATATAGGATGCAACCTCGAGTCATCTCACTTAATCAGTACCTAATGCAAAAGGTCTAAGCTAGCCTAATTGTCAAAAATGCAAACTAAGTTGATAAAAAAGAGGTTTGTATCATTGGTAAAGATTAACAAAATTGAACTTAATGAAAGAAAAATGTATAAAAAGGTATTTTTTGGATTTTTGGGAAATGAAAGGTAAAAACTCAAACAATATTCAAATATGATAAAATCTTCTTGAAAACAAGCTTTGGCTATCATGGTTCAAAACAAATCTTTCAGGAGTGAAATTCACTAAGTTTTCGAATGACAAACCTTAAAGAACTTTTTAAGTCCAAAGTTTTAATCAATAAACTCCATTTCTTAAAACCTTGTTGAACGCATCTTAGTGTGTGAAATGGACAAGCTAATGCAAGTGGTCAAATTAGATCAAGTATAATCTCAATATCAAACACAACTAGGCAGATAAAAGAGGATTAACACAATCACCAAAAAGGCATATATGAAACTTCATATATTAAGCATTAAAGTTCTACATACACAAATCCATAACACAATACATTGTTCAACACTTGATTAAACTCTAATCAAGCTAATTTAACTACGCTTCCGTAAACCCTAACTCAAAAATTTATAATTATGCAATTAAACTTGACAATGTAAAATAACTCCCCTTTGAAGCCCAGCGAACTCAAGCCATCACTACATCTTTAAGAGGAAATGGTAATTTAGCCGTGCATGACTTCGGAAGTCCTCACAATCACAAGAGCTCCGATGTCACCAATGGTAGCAATAACGACAGTCGATGAAGATGACAATGAAGGTAGTCAGAGGAGATGGATGAAGGTCGACGATGAGAGGAAATGAGCGTGTGGGTATCGATCGAGGGGTGTCTCTCCACTTGCTGCCGAAAAGAGTAGTCCTTGTATAACCTAATTTGGCATGATTTTAAATGATGGATCGTAGGTCAGGTCTAAATAGTAAGAGAATTTTTCAATTTTAGTCTAGGTGTCCGACTGTTCATTGCAGCGACGAGAGAGTTGCACTGCGACATATGTTTTTTGGATCATTTGCAGCGGCGAAATAATTAATTTATGCCGCGGTAAGCTTTTCTTCATGGTGCACCGTGATGGACATTTTGGAGCTCACGTCCTCATGTTGACTCATTTGACTCCTGTTGACTCCTTGCTCCTGCAATCAAAAATAGCAATTTGCAATAACAATTGTTCTTAGAAAAATTTATAATGCAATTAATGTCAATTTGTAACAATTTTTACTATCAAACTGCATAAAATTTAAACACACACTCAAGGACTAATTTAAACACAAAATCAATAATTAAGAGTCAAAAAGTATATTAAAAACTATGAAAGTATCGCCAATTTATATAATAAACTTGGGCTCAATCACTGATCCTCCTCTCACTTTAGACTGTGCTCTTAATGTTGCTAAACAGTCTCTAATCTGATGCTCTAAGGAGCCACAACACAAACAGGCTCCTGATACCTTCCAACAAACTCTACTATGTCTTTTTCCATAGTATTTACAACTAGGATTTTATTGTGTTTGTCCACCATAAGTCTGCCCTCCAAATGCCTGACCTTTACCACCACCAGAATGAACAACACCGCCTCTAGGTCTAAACCCTGACTGCCTTGATCTCGACTGTGATCGCGATGATCTATTCTGGCATTTACTAAATTTCCTATAAGAGTTAGCTTGAAACTTACCATGCCTTTTAATCATACACTCCTGTTTATACTCTCCTTGTTCATCCCTCAATAACTACTCAATCCAATTTGAAGTAGCTCGCAGCTCAGTAAAACTATTCAGATTTGTAATAGCCAACCTTGTCCTGATCTCCATATTCAATCCATCCTCAAACTGCTTACATTTATCTTCCTTAGTCGAGATCAGAGCAGTAGTATACCCCAATAGTTCATTAAATCGTACCTCATACTCAACTACGTGAGATTTCCCTATTTCAGATCGAGGAATTCCTTCATCTTCCTATCCAAATAGATCTTTGGCATGCAATTATCCTTAAAGACCTTCAATAAGTCCCCCCATTTCAGTTTCCAAGGCCAGGTGGAACTACCTGGAACTGTCTTCCACCACTGATAGGCTGGAACTTGAAGTAAAGAGACTGCGTAATTGAACCTTTCATTAGGCTCACAGTCTATTTGATCAAATACTCTCTTTGTTCTCTCCAGCCAACCCTTTACCTAGGTAGGGTCTATACTTCCATAGAAGTCCACAACCCCTGCTTCCTAAGTTTATCTTTCCTCCTTTCTCTCCTCTGAGGAACTCTCTGAGGAATTTGTTAAGATTGGGGTATAAGGGACTTTTTATTGGCTTCTATTTTCTCAAAAACAGTTGATTCTACGACAAGGTCTCCTATAGTAGATGGCCTGTAACAATCAATAATAATGATCACTATATGGGTCTCTTTCTATACGCCATATAGCATAAGCCCGAACATACCAGAGGATACTCGAGAACATGCTCTATGAAAATGGTACATTAGCATAATCAAACTAACTCATTAAAGGCATCAAACATATTATGTAAATTAAGCATATCATAAGCATTCTAAATATTCATTTCTTCCCTTTTCATTCGCAAACATAAAAGTCATATGTGTCATTACAATTCAGAATCCACAAATACATTACACAACATTTGTTTTGAGTTCAATCTCATTACTAAATATATAGCATGAAATGGGATGCTAATACACAAGACTCTAACTAGACTCCTCAAATTTAGCTGATTAGACCTTTAAGCTATTCTTGTCCCCAAAATGTAGGTACTAGACTTATACTATATCACTTTAGTAGTTAGAATTCCTTTGAACCTGAAAACAACGTTGCAATTTTGATGAGTTTGTGAACTTAGTTAGTGAACCATCATTGATGTATTCACTTAGGTAAGATCACAAAAACAAGTATATCAAAGCTTATCATACTTCCACAAGCATATCATGTAAGCTAGCATTGTATATCACAACAAATCCTCCATTAACTTCAACTGTAATTCACTATTTCAAAACAATTCAATAATTCATTCCAATTCATTCATTTGATACATGTAAGGATGTATATGCAAATGAACATTTGTTTCCATTCATATTTTGTTTTCTTGTGGCAAAGTGCCTATCAACCCAATTTACTGTCTTGTATTTGTTGTGGATACCAATATCATTTCTGGACAGTATCCATTGTGGATGTCGAGTCCATGTTATCTGAGCCTTAGGCTCTTTTTTCATAATCTTGAGCTCAAAACTCTTTGAACATCGATCACACTGGTCACAACTCCTTTATCTAATCATGCGTTTCTATGTGATGAGATGCATCATTTCATATGCTACATTTTCATTTCCTTTCATTTTTGTGTACTCATGCCATATATATCAAACTCCTCAGATCTAAGTCTGGAATTTATCAATCAATTGTACACATGTTCCATATTAAACATACAATTAATGCAGAAGCACATATAAATGAGTTTACACTTCTAAGTAAACTCACAGTATGTTCCAGAAAAACTACTGCTTCAATGTTCAGACAATATCTGGATATTGACGATCACCTTGCATGTTTATTATCATGCAATACATACATAGTTCACAAATCACTAATTTGTTTAATCATATGAATATACAATCATTCACATGTATATGTGTTATGTTTCAATGTATGCTTAATTGACTTTCTGGGTATGTATTTTTATACAAATATCTTGACCATTTAAACATTATAGCTTGTATACAACTAGTTTGCAATCATGTTTATACCTTAAGTAAGCTTGATTTACTCCAAATTCATCAATCATACATTCATCAAACTTTTCTAGCAATATATGTTCATACAATTACCCAATTCTTATTCATAGTTACCTCATGTTCTTTAATGCTCATTCATTCATGCCTAATACACATTACTCATATCCTTAAGATCATGTTTACAATAATAAGAACACCTTTATTCCTTTATCACATCATAATTTCCAGATTTGGATACATTGACATCAAAACAGTACATTCGTTAAGTTATGACATCAGTTAACAACCTAAATTTATTAAGCTCTTAACCAATTAATCAAGCTATAATCTAGGTTCATTCCAAGTCTTAATCAAGCCCAAACACCAATTTAGAGTGACTTTTCCTCAGCTGGTTCAGCATGTATACAAGGTTGAAATTAACAATCCAGAACTAGGCCCACGATTATGGGGGACTATGTCACGGTTGTGACAAAAAGAAAGTAAATAAGCTGCGATCGAGCAATGAGGGCCACGATCGTGCATTGTGTTTTTTCCCTCAATTCTGCACGAATTTTATATACTAAGAGACATCGCTACCACTTGATTTTTTCTAGAATTCATGTCTTTTAAAGCTACTTCATTTTATGCTAGTCTAGCTTCCATATTGGTTGCATTAAATCTCAAAAGAATCTGCTCATTTGTTTCATTACCATTTGCTTTATACCATTATACATGCAGTCCTAACTTTTCCAGATTTGAAAACACTTTAATAAAAGCTATCTTTAGCATAAATTCATCATCAAATATATTTCAAATCCTAACTTAAATCATCCATATAACAGCCCATAAACTACTGTAGTCCTGCATCTAAAAACAAAGCAGAAGGTACCCCTTTCATTCGTCATTTTCCAACACAATTTCAACACCAATACAACATTCAATCTATCCTTAATCAGTCATCATAATTTTTCTTCAATACTTTACTTACTTATTCAACTCAAATGCTACCTTAATGTATCAAGCCTACTTTGCCTCATATGCATGCAAGATCATCTCAGGAACAATGAAGGAGTAAGATGAGTTTCAGCAAAGACAAGAAGTAGATAGCAGAATATAACTATCTTTCTGAAGAAATTGACAAAGGTTTTGAGGTGGTAATGGACATAATTTAAAGTAGAAACTCAAGAAGTGAGGAAGGAGTGAGTTTCGGCAGTGAGAGCGAGAAGAAGGAGAGAGTTAGAATATAATACAATGAAGATGATTCTAAAAGTGTCTATGTCGTATGATGTAGGTGCAAAATAAGTTTAAGGACACTTGTCAAGTGTCTAAGCTAGCTAAATGTCCATTATTAAGGCTGCCAAGTGTCACTTAGTTCTTCTAGCATTTGTCACTCAATTCTCTAAGCCATTTGTTACTCAAATATGCTACCATATGTCACTCATTTTATAGGCTTAGTCATCCTAAATTTCCACATGTCAACTTATCTTGCTACTTGAAAATTTTCCTAGGCTAAATGTACATATTAATTCATCAATCTCCTAATTATAACAATTAACTCCAAATTACTAATTGTAATCCATTAATTCTTTCTATTGGTAAATCAAAATACAAGACATTAGAAATGCACAATCATATCATAATCATTTTGAAACTTTCATACCCCGGAGCATATCAATTAAGTGCAATTTTTCTAAGTTAAAATTCATATGTGTATACTCATATTATACATGTGAATGAAATCATAAAATCATATCCTAAATGCACCAAATTCATTTTCATATGATGTAATTTAGTGACCAAGTAATCTAACACTCTAACTCTAAGTAGTTTTGGAAATTGGCTATTACAATTGCATCCAACGTTCCTCACTCAACGTGCTTGTAAATGGAATTCCTCCAAAGATTTAAAAAATGCAACAAGAATAAGACAAAGACAACCCCTACCCTCTTATCTCTTCACTATAGCAATGGAGGGACTAGCTAGGTTGTTAAATATATTCACATCCTCCAATAAAAATTCAAATTCCATCACAGATGTGTTGAAAATAGGCTAGCTCATATGATTTTTGCAGATGACCTTATGTTGTTTTGTGGAGCAGACACTCACTCTATCAGCATCGTGCTTCAAACTCTGAATATGTTCTCAAATTGGTCTAATCTTAAGATCAATTATGTTAAAAGCAACCTGTATCCGTCATCCGATGTAAGAAATAAAGAGATCGCAGTGTAATCATTGGATTAAGCATACACCCTTCCTTAATTAGATATCTAAGTGTGCCTATTACTACTTCAAAGCCACAATTGTCAAATTTTATCCCCCTCCTGGAAAAGATAAAATCCAAGGTGAATACACGGAAAATATAAATATCTATCTTATGCTGTTATACTAACTTTGATTATATTAGTGTTTAGGAGTTTCCATCTACATTGGACAACCCATATTGTTTTGCTAGATATGGTTACTAAGGAGATTGATAGAATTGTGAAAGCATTCCTACGAGCTAAGAAGACTGAGTTTACAAAAAAAAGAAAAGGTTAAATGTAGTGAGATTACAGTTCCTAAGAAACAAGGAAGATTGGGGATCATTTATATATCAACAATGCAAAGGGTGCTAATAAAGAATCCTTTTGGGCAAAATGGGTCCATGAATATCATTTCAAAAATCTCAACTGCTGGTAAATTACTAACTCTAGTCAATTCTATTGGATCTTCATTTAACTATTGAAGTTGAGGAACTTGATATACCCCTACATCTAAAACATGGTGGAAAATGGAGAAAACACTTAGGTATGGTTTGATAATTGGTTAGATGCAAGCCCTCTCATAAATAGACCAAAGTTTTCAAAGTCGAGAAATAGATTGTCTATAGACTCCAAAGTTAGTTAAAGTCAACATTGTAACACCCTAATACCCCCTAAGAGGATATATGGATGCCACATAAATCAAACCTAGAACATACCAAGATATTTCAGCAAATCCTAAAAATAAGGCAACATACTTCACATTCCATTCAAATGTTAAGTTATAAACATAACATAATTTACACATTGTATTTATCAAATACATGCCTTAAATTCAAATCCATCTTGTATTATATTTATTACAAACTATTTACACAAAATACAAATATGTCACATAATTTTAAATACAACTAAAAAAATTAGACAAAACATCTTCCAAAACAAAACACATCTTTGGCCACTGCAGTTATCCTAGCCGTAATCCTTATTATCGAGACCCACTCAGAGGAAATACCACTGTGTTAAGCATATAACTTAGAGGGGAATAACTAAACATGATACAAGATGGTGATTACTTCTAACAGTCGTTTAGCATTTATAAGCAAATGAATCATGACTTATCATAAGCAATCTTTAATTATTCAAATTAGAGAGTAACTAAACAATTAATTGCATCAGAATAGAACATAAATGTGTCAGAACAAGTTACATCAGAATAGGGCTTAAATACTTTATCATCAAATCGAAGAATGCAGTTAGAGCATTAGTTAGCCCAAATGGCATTACTAGGAATTTATAGTGCCCATAGCAGGTCCTAAATGGAGTATTTGAAACATCCACATCCTTTACCAGAAGTTGATAATACCCTGATCGCAGATCTATCTTGGAAAATACTCCTGTACCTTTTAATTTATCAAATAGATCTTACTATCCTTGGTAACGGATACTTATTCTTCACTGTGACCCTATTCAATTGCCTGTAATCAATGCACATCCGAAGAGTACCATCTTTTTTCTTTACAAATAAAACCAGTGCTCCCCAAAGTGAGACATTAGGTTGAATGAACCCCTTATCTAGTAGCTCTTGCAACTGAACTTTCAACTCCTTTAATTTAGTAAGAGCCATCCTATACGGTACTCTAGATATAAGAGCAATGCTAAGCATAATCTCAATAGATAGCTCCACTTCCTTTTTAGGAGGAAGTCCAGGTAGCTCTTTTAGAAACACATCTGAAAATTCACTCACCACTTAAATGTCTTGCAGGTTAACACGCTCCTTCTTTGAATCAAGTACAAAAGCCAAATAAGCTTCATACCTCTTCCTAAGGAACCTTCGGGCTTGCATAACAGATAGCACAATAGCCAGAGAACTAGTGCAGATATCGTACAATATTATTTCAGGTTGATCATGCTTCTTAAGTATAACAGTCGTAGCACTACAATCAAACACTGGCTGATGCTTAGACAACCAATCCATACCTAAAATCAAATCAAATTCGTGAATTGGCAATTCAATTAGATCCGCTACATTCTTACTACCTTAGATCATAACAAGACAATTTCTATAAACCTGGTTAATCAACA
This sequence comes from Erythroxylum orinocense, assembly GCA_025531955.1. Lineage (NCBI taxonomy): Eukaryota > Viridiplantae > Streptophyta > Magnoliopsida > Malpighiales > Erythroxylaceae > Erythroxylum > Erythroxylum orinocense. The sequence goes on along the minus strand of JANZLX010000004.1, from coordinate 20,765,006 downwards.
CACTACTACCCATTACCCCAAAGGGTCCAGATATAGACAAACGAGATCATGCAAGATTATTACTCTCAACAACTTCATCAACAGCCTTATGAGATCTTTCCATACTTAATTCTAAAACAGAAATGTGGGACAAACCACATTAGGCCAAACACGACTCTTATATTTAAGTGCAAGCATTATTTAAGCGTTGGTTAAACTAGAATCGCCTAAATCATGTTCTGATACCAAACATTGTAACACCGTAATGCTCCCTAAGAGGATATATGGATGCCACACTAATCAAACCTAGAACATACCAAGATATTATAGTAAATCTTAAAAATAAGGCAACATACTTCACATTTTATTTGAATGTTAAGTTATAAACATAACATAATTTACACATTGTATTTATCAAATACATGCCTTAAATTCAAATCCATCCTATATTATAGTTATTACAAACCATTTACACAGAATACAAATATGTCTCATAATTTTAAATACAACTCAAAAACTGATACAAAACATCTTCCAAAACAGAATGTAACATCCCATCACTGATGGGAAGGGTAAAATAGTAATTTGGGACGGGTTATGAGGGTGCACACTAGTCTCGGCATGTTCATGCATAATATGACCTCCTTATATATATGGATTGTAATTTTTGTTTATGCACATAATTGTACATGCATTCATGACATTTCCCGGCATATGTGTTTATTGTGGAAAAATATGATTTAGGGTGTGAAAATTAAATTGGAGTGGATTTTTGTGTGTTTTACATTTTTGTGGAATTTTAGGAATTTTCTAGGAAATTTTGAGAAAATTTTTCGAACCGAAAAAAAATTGTCAAGTGGCAGACTGATTAGATTTCTGGTACTGAAAATGGCTGCCAATGGCATTGAAAATTTAGATACATGATTTTAGAATTTATTAATTATTGGAATTTTGGGGAGAAATTGGACTAGAAATTGGAAATAGATTGTAAGGAAATTAGGTGAATAAGTGAGAAGATGACATGTGGCAAGTGACACATGTCATCTTGCCTTGCTTGGATTAAAAATCCTTCTTCTTTGCCTCATTCTCGATGCTTCTTTTTTTAAAAAGGATCATTGGTGGTTTTGCTCATTTGCTCCATCATATACGTAGCTTCCCTCTTCTCCTCCTTTCTTCGTTGGTTCTCCACCTAAGTTAGTTACTCCACCATACAAAGGCTCTAATCTTCTACTTGCTTTCTCTTATTTTGTTCAAAAAATCCAACCTAAGTCTCACCCCCTCTTAAGTTGATGATGAGGATCATGAGTGATGAGTGGAAGTTAGAGAATTGGTGAAAGTTGAGAATTTGGAAGCTTAATAGGTAAGAATCATGCTTGATATTATGATTTTGAAGTTAATTAAATTAATTGTGATGCTTATACACTAAATAGCATGAAGTTGTGTTTGGTGTTTATGGGTATATAATTTGTTTGATAAATTGATGATTGATTAGGTAAGATGTAGTAAATGAAAGTAAAGATGTTTTGGATTGGTTTTGGATTGATTTTAAAAATGTTAGATGAGTGTTTATTAAAGGAAGATGATTAGTGGTGTGTGCTGCCATTTTTGTGGCTACTTATTCCTTGAATGGCTTGATGAATTTGTGGCTGTTTTCTTGGCTAAATTTGATGCTAATTGGAGTAGAAATGCTATTGAAAGTGATAGGATTTGGTTTAGGTGTAAAAGCTGGAAGTGTGACTTATACATGTTCCAATGTTTTGATCATAACTCTTTGTGTGGTTGAGCAAATGAGGTGAGGCTTGTCTTGATTTAAAATTGAGACATTTGGCCACATTTAGTACGAAGGAAGTGTTGTCAAATTGTGGCTTGAAGGGGTTTGAATTTGGCTTTGAAAGTGAAGTTTAGGTGCAGGATGAACAGTACCCGAGCTTGATGACCTGAACCTTTGATGAATTTTTGTAAATGGATTTAGGTTGAATTGGTGAATTTGGCTTTAATGAAAGTTAAATACTTTCTTGTTAGCTGTCTATTGTCACTAAGTATGCAATTTTTCGATTTGTAGATTGAGAGTTATGACTTTGTAAAGTTTGGATGTGGTAAAAGCAATCTGTTGATATTGTGAAATAGGGAAGCAGCCTTCATGTGAAATTTTAACTTAGGTAGAGATGGAATTTGCTTCCAAGTTGTTCATAAAAATTGTAGAACATGTTTTTCTCTTACTTTTGGACATAAAGCTTGTAATTTTTAGCTAAGGGAATGGGAAGTTATGCTCTTTGGAAAAATGTTGTACTGTTTT
>JANZLX010000004.1:20740479-20754162 GCA_025531955.1 Erythroxylum orinocense | reverse complement strand
GTGGACATATATGAGACTTCATATATTTAAGCTCAAAGTTCTACATAAACAAATCCATAACACATTACATTGTTCACACTTGATTAAACTCTAATCAAGCAAATCTAACTACAAATGCAATAAACCCCAACTCGGCTGTTCATAACAATGTAGTTAAACGCGTTACAATGTAAACTACTAATCCAAACAAAACAATAAATGTCCAAACATTTGATTGAGCTGTAATCAAATAGCTTCACTACAAGTTACAAACCCTCGACCAAGGCATATTCATAAATCATAAAAAAATAATAGATTTAGCTACTCCCCTTTTGAAGCTCGGTAGACTCCAGCCATCACTGCATCTTCAAGAGAAAAGAATACCTAGCCACACATCGCCACCGGAAACACCGCAACTCGCGACGAATCCTAGCTGCCTACTGTAGAAGTCGGCTGCGAAAACAAAAGATAAAAATAAGTAAAAAAAATCCCAGGGAACCCTGGGTGACGACGTGCGAGCTCTCTTCTCTCCTCTCTCGGTCGGCTCTCTCTCTTCTCTCGTCTATGGTAGTGTGATTTCCCATAGGAAATTTTTGAGCGAAACATAACCTATAAACACTTGAGTAAAATGAGTGAATTCCGTGAGAAAATCTTTGAATGATAGTTTCATAAATTGAGTTTGTTTATGTGCATCGATGAAAACTAATCATGATGTGTGGTAGCTTAACATTCGATTGGCCAAAGTTTGATTGATTGCATGCGTTTAGTTTCTTTGAAAATGAATTGATAGAATTTGATAGTCATCTTTAATTTGCTCGAGGGCGAGCAAAAGGTTAAGTGTGGAGGAGTTTGTTAATGTCGTTATTTTCTATCTTTTTACGTGTTAATTTTCTTTATTCTTGAGGTTTGAAGTTATACTTAATGGGAATTAATATTGTTTTATGTCAAAGTGTATTTTGGAGGTAAACAAAAAGAACTACGACAATTTTGGGATAAAAAGAGCTGAGCTAGACATGGCCTCGTGCAACAACCAAAAGCATGGAATGCAACACTTGGAGCCCAAGACCAAAACGACATAGCAACATTACAAAACGCATATAAGCTTGCGTTTCAAGAAGCTACAACAATGAGGAATAAATCAAGGAGCATTTTTAAATTATCAAAATCATCAATAGAAAGGAGGCAGGCAGTAGGCAAAAACGCTAGGGGCATAAGGGAGAGCAAATGGCGTCGTTTTGAAGCAGCAAAGGAGGATGAATCAGAATGATGTGCGTTTAATAAAATGCATAGTAAAAGGAGCAAATTAAAGAAAAACAGGAAGGCAGCGTGGAATCAACGAATGAACGACGACGCATCAGGAAGCAAAAATTAAATGAGCAGTACATAGCACGCAAAGGATTTGGAGGGTGGCAAATAAATTGTCACATCACGCAAACGCAAGGGGAGCATAAGGACATAGGCGGCAGTTGAGAGTGGAGATTTAAATAAATCAATAGTGAGTGGAGTTGGGGAGATTGAACAATAGAGTAACGCAGACTAAACAAAGGCTGGAGCTTTTTAATTGACAAACATACCAGGAAGGACGGGCGTTAAAACAAGGAGGAGTTGGCGCAGTGCGTGAGGTCGTGAGTTTAAAAAGATAGAAGGCTGTCGCAGATAGCAAATAGAGAAGAATGCCCATGACGGTCCCAACGCCAGTGATAATCAGAATAGTTAGGAAAATCATGATGTTGGGTAACTAAATTTTTATTTCTTAGTTTACGGAATCCTAGTTATTGAATTTTGCATGTTGTGAGATTTTTGTTCTTTATTTCAATCGATTTATTAGTCAAGTATTAATTATTTTTTTGGGTCATTATTTGATTTTTTTAATTTGATAGTTAGGTGCGCAAGTAGTTTGTATTTTTATTTAATCAATCGCTAGATTAAAAAGGTTGACATTCAATTCTTTTAATCAAAAGTAGCGACTAGGATTTTTGTTTACTACGTTATGGACATGATTCTAAGAAAAATAATTGTCTAGGCTAAATATAAATCATATGTATGTTGTCTAGTTCATCAATTTTCTTGATTCGTAAAGCTATTAATTAATTAAGTCTGAGATCGTATCCAGGTTATTAATTAATAAGGGTTAATTCAAATACATGTTTTGGTTAACTAAACATAAGAGAAAATAGGTAAAGAAATTTACCACGACGAATGCTGAATTAATAAATTGGTTATTTTTAGTGTCGATGATCAACGCAAGTTCAATAATGACGGAATCCGGAAACCAAGATTTATTTTCTTTGATTGTTAAATTCTCTTTATATTTGTTTCTCGTTATTTTTTATTTCAATTTCTATTTAAATTCTGTTTAAGTCAAAAATCCAAAACCCCCCCTTTTTCGTAAACATAGATTAATTTTATTTCAAAAACTTTACACGCATTCTTTGTGGGATCGACCTAGACTCGTCACTGCTACAGTAGTAGTCTAGTTATTTTAATTTTGATTAGCATTACAACGCGCGGTCAAGTCCCAACAAAGAGTGGTAAGTACATTGGCTTACCTGCCTTAAGACAATCATATGGATAATCTATTCTAGTGTCAATGATAGTCTCATCATAGCAATGGTGCAAATATCTTTGGACTTGAGGTGCTCAATGGTAGCTTGGATATTGATCTTGAACTTTGACTCCATTTCTTGTTGTCCTTATAGGTTGCTCATAAGGTGGTGAGTGAGTACAGCTTGAGGTGTTCGAAGCTAATTGAGTAGCCAATAAATGGTTCACCACTCCTAATATAAGGAGATGATACCCACAGCCTCTTATTAGGTTCATTACTCGGGAATCTCTGGCCATAGTGAAAATGTCATAAAGATAGTCTTCAAAGACATATCCAATTGAGTAATGAGCCTTAGGGACAAAAACTGACATCCCTTAGGCTATATGTGACATAGTCAGTCTAATGGGAGTTGACACTTTAACCAAGCTCTGAACTAAGTGGGGTATAGATGATGAAAGGAAGAATTACACCGGAACATTATCTATGGAAGGGTTCATAGTCAAACCACTAACTTTTTGATCAATTGGGGATCATGTTGTGTTGCTATATACTATTCATGACTTGCTTGAATAAAGTGTTAATTCAAGTGGCCAACATAACCTAGAACCTAATGAATCACACGCATTAGAGATGTAAAGAATGAGTAAAATGGTTTTGGATAGTGATCCAAGATATGAGAGATTGTTTTGAGAATATAACATGAAACGTTGCAAAGGAATGAAAGAAAGCAAGTGTTGTATGGTTGATAGCCTGGAAAGTCTCCAAATTTCCAACAAACGTTTCAAGCCAAATTAAATGGCATTCATGTCCACTTAATTCCCATTATTCCTCCACTCATGAAAGGTGTTAGAGATTTTTGGCTTTGCTCTTCATGTGTATATCATTAGAGACGTCCTCCTTTAGTCTTTGTGTTTTACAACAACCCGAAGAGGTGAAGATAATGAAGAATGAAAGAGTTAGTAAGGTACATAGTTTAAATTCTTGTTTTGATTTGCTACATCTAATGACACATGTTTGATTATGAATTTTCAAGGTTTTGTTTTATTTTCCACTGTGTATGTTCTAATTTTTTATTTATGTGATGCATAATCAAAACCCTACAGTGTTATCAAAGTCATCTTGTGCCTATTAGATGTAGTTTCTATTATATGTGCAATGGGATTGCATGGTTTTGACAACTGTTGATCTGTTATTAGAAAATTTGAAATTAAATTATGAGAATTTGTTCTAACGATTTTCTTTCACTGATATACTCATGAATGTTATTATATGCTTTTAGTGATTGAAAATTGATTTCAATATGATTGAAACATTTATTGTCGAATTTTTAACAATATGTTGGAAAATTATTTTCTGCTAAGCATATGTTGTTGGTTGGCTAAACTAATGAGGTTTAACATGTTTTTCATGGAATTTGATTCTGGAAAGTTTATGTCAACATATTTTGAATGTTTTTACTCCTCTATAATTTTTCCAAAATTTATTACAATTTTTATAATAAATTTCAAACAATAATTAGATCTGGTTGGTTTTGAAGAAATTGATGGATCTATTTTGTTTGATAATGTTGTATGTTTATATTTTGGTTCCAGAACCTTAACAAATAATTTTATATGATATAAATATATTATTTTGATGAATGAAGCATCCCAAAATGATTTTGCTCAAATTTAGATTTCCAGGAAAAAAATTAGATGTCAAATTTGTCATTTTTAGCATCTCAATGATGTTTTAGTTATCTTGATAATTTTTGGTGATTCCAAAATTATTTTGATGAACTTAAAACAACCTGGAGATGCATGAAATAATGATTTGATGTTTTTGAAATTTTGGGAAATCTTGGAAATTAATTTTGAACTAATTTAAATAGAGCATTATTTTCTAGTAAGACTAGAAATTGGCATGTGAAACAAAATTAAAATATTTAATTTTGACATCAAATAATCAATTTTAAGGTGAATTAATTTTGAGTTAAGTTCTAGAATTAAGAGCTTAATTTAATTTTATTAATATTAAATTCTAAACCAAAATGACATATAAGATTAAATTTAGCCAAGATAACACTTAGGAAAAAATTCAATTCAAGAGTTGAATCAACTTGCCAAATGTAGGATCTATAACTTGTCACAACGAATTTTTATGTATTTAATTTTATGCATTAGAGGATGTATGTTAGGAGTATGAGTGGGCTTGCATGATAGATGGTTATAGACTTAAGTCCAATACGATTAGGGTGTCTATATGATGCCATCTATATATATATATGATATATACACTACCATCCTAATTAGATGAGACCTAAGTAGAAACCCCTCATTTAGAATATTAAAACTAACGCCTTCCATTAATATGGTGAGAACCAAAGTTCTTTTAGAGTTAGGGTTATTGGGTAAACCCAAGCCCACTCTACACCAATATGTTTAAGCCATGGAAATAGGATTTTCGGATTAATAGGTTGGTTTTAACTAGCGTGGAGAGAGGTGAAGTTGGGTAGTCAACATGAGATGTACATGCATCAAGAGTTGATAGCCCAATGTGTCTACACACATTAATAGTTGATAGCACTAAATTAGATAGTTGCATTATAAATGTAATTGGTATTATCGATTGACCTAGGGTGGCTTGTTGGGCAAACCTAAGGTCATTCCTAGAGATATTAGATATCGACCCACTAGGAGAACTTCTATACAAGTTCTCTCAGATTCTTATTGAGGGTTATAGATTCGTGAGAAAATAGTGGGATCAATAATGCATGTTAGTAAAGTTTTAATTGACATGCATCTACGTGCAGTCTAACACCTTTTCTCTCTTTGACATTAGGTTTCAAGAATCGACACCATGACCATTAGTATGAGCCTACTCTCACTTATGGAAGCCAAAAAGTTGACTAGTTGACTAGACCCATCTTCCTAGATTGGCTTAGGAACCAGAGAATAGTTCTCAAGTATGAGAAACTAGGCCACATCTTAGAAGAACCACTTCTCGATCCCCCTGCTGCTGAAGTTTCTGATAGTGACCAGAAGGTATATAGAAAGTATCTCGATAATAGAGAGATTGCTAACTACATAATGCTAGCAACTATGTCACCGGAATTACAAAAAATCATGAGGCTATAGATTTTCATACCATAGTCTATCATTTGAGGGAGTTGTTTGATGAGCCAACTAGGTTTGAAAGGTTTGAGACCTCAAGGTTGCTCTTCCGCTCCAAGATGGCTGAGGGGACATCTATAGTAAAACATTTTGATATGATCGAGTTGGTGAATACTTAAGCCAAGAGTTTATAAATTATAATGGGATAGTATCCTAGTGGATTCTATCTCACATGCTACAACACAATGGTGTGGCAGAAAGGAGAAATCGAACATTATTGGACATGGTGAGGTCAATGATAGGCTTAACAGATTTGCCAAAATCCTTTTGGGGATATACACTCGAGACTGTTGTTTATATGTTAAATAGAGTTCCTTCAAAGTCAACTGATTTTACTCCATATGACATGTGGACTAACAAGAAAACCTATCTTTTCCATATGAAAGTTTGGGGTTGTCTGGCTTATATGAAGCAGACTCAATCAAATAAACTAGAAGTTAAATTTGACAAGTGTTTGTTTGTAGGATATCCTAAAGAAATCATAGGATATTAGTTCTACAATATTTTAGAACAAAAAATATTTTTTCAAAGCATGCTGTCCTTTAAGACAGTGGGAGCAAAATTGAACTTATGAAAGTTCAAGATGCTCAAACAGACGCAGATCAACTGACTGAACGCGAGACTGTTGTTCATAATGATGAAACAATAGTTCAACCTTCTGACATATAAGAAGTTCATAGGTCATGTAGGATATGTCATTTTTCAGAGAGATATGGATTTCTCATAAGTGAACATAATGACATGTTGCTTATAAAAGATGATGAGCCTACTACCTATGCAGAAGTTCTAAAGAGTTCAAAATCTGACAAATGGCTTCAAGCCATGAAATCTGAAATAGATTCCATATATTAAAACCAAGTATGGACTTTGTTTGATCCACCTAAAAGGATTAAACTCATAGGGTGCAAATGGGTTTTCAAGAAGAAAATCGACATGAAGAGTAATGTAGTTGTTGGCTCCCGAATTTTTTCTTTAATTAAGCATGATTTAAATGAATTATGAGGTTTTAATGGATTAATTTTGGGAGTACATTATTATGTCTAAGTTCGTAGGATTTATTGTAAAGGTTAATTGAATTAAGGTAGTAAGATTGTATCAAGGGCAAAATTGGCAAGTCACCTAAGGTAAAAAGACTATAAGGCTTATTGGAAGGGCAAAGGGGACTTTGCACATTCATTTAGGGTATAAATGGAAGAAGAGTGTTGTCCTGCATTTTAAGAAGAAAGAAATGCGAGTGAGGGAGAAGAAGAGAGAAGAAATGAAAACAAGAAAGAAAAGGAGAGGAAGAAAATGTGGAAAGAAGAAGAAGGAAGAGGATTTGCTATGGTAATCATCTCTCCTTCTTGTTTTGTTAGAAAAGGGTTTAGAGAAATGGATTTGTTTGGGGTTTGTGTTGGAAGAAAGAAAGAACTAAAGAATCATTTTTTATTTTTAGGGATTTCTAAGCTAGGGTTTCATGGTGATTGAAGAAGCTTTGGATAAACAATATAAGCATCCTTCTTTGACTTGATGAACGAAGCATGTTTTAGTGATAGTTAGAAGTAGAATAAGAGTGAAAATGATGTAAGTGAAGGTTAAAATCTGGAAAAATAGGAAGACAAGTTGAGTTTCTGCGGAAGTTCACCACGGCCAACTCTTTGGTTTGCCGAAGTGAAGTCCCTATGGCTCACCATGGCCAATTCTGTGGTTCGCCACGACCAATATTGAAAAAAAAAGTCAAAGTTCACCATGGTCACCTTTCTGGTTCGCTGCGGCAAAGTTTTTCCTACACAACTTGACATACTTTGAAATTTTGGGCATAACTTTTTCTGTAGTTATCCAAATGGAGTGATTTTTTTATTTGGGGTAACATAAAGACATAGTGATGCAAATTGTATAAAGAAATCGAGTTTGAAATCAGCCTCTAAAAACTTTAATTGTTCGATGGAAATTGGGTATAGAATATTATTTTAGTATAAGAATAGTCCGAACATGTTTGGGGTATAACTTTCAGATTACTAAACCAAATTGAATGATTTTAGTGTAATTAGAAACCTATGACAAAGGGGAACATGTTTCTAGAAGAAATTGTTATCAAATTTCTTCAATTACTTGATCAAAATGATAATGGAAAGTTGATCCGAAATTTTGAAAGGGTTTTGGTTCAAGAAGCTTAAGAAATGCATAGGTTTTAGTGAATATGTTTCTTTAGGTTCTAAATTTAAATTCCTATTGAATAGGGATTGTTGTCATTGTCAAAAGAAATCGAGAAAGGCAAGAGGGGCAAGAGGAAAGACATCCCTAAGCAAGTTTATAAGTAAGGAAATCAAGGTGGGTAGAAGTTTATAATAGAGTAAATAAGCCACTAAATGTTTTCTTTGAATCAAGGAAGTTTTATGATTTCAACTGCATCATAAGTGCTACATTTATTGCTTCTTAAATGAATTGAGAAATTGCTATATGTTTATTATATGAATTATGTGATGATTTATGAAAAGACTTTGAAAATGATTTTTTAAAAAGATAACAAGTTTTTGAAATCATGTTTTCGGAAATGGTTTTCAAAATATCTCATGTTTATGAAAAATCAAGTTCAGAAAAGTACCATTATGGGCAACAAGTTTACAAGTTATGAAATACATGTTATTTGGGTTTGGTATGTTTTGTAACAAATCAGATCACCTGCTTACAGATATTGTCCGCTTTAGGACTTAGCCCAGCCAAGCCCTCACGGTTTTGCTTTTCCCGAGGCCTTCCCAGAATATCACCCATCCCATAACTACTCCCACCCTAGCACGTTTAACCTCAAAGTTCTGATGGGAACTGGTCCATTAGGACATGAAAAACGCTTCTGTAAGGGAGAGGTATCCGTATCTTTATAAAGTATACTTCGTTCCCCTCTCCAACCGATGTGGGATCTAACACTTTCCACGCCCCTTAAGGCCTAACTCTCTTTGGGGTCCAGCCTAGCTGGCACAACAGTTCAGGTACCGGCTCTGGTACTACTGTAACATCCAGATCACCTGCTTACAGATATTTTCCGCTTTGGGCCTTGTCCCAGCCAAGCCCTCACGGTTTTGCTTTTCCCGAGGCCTTCCCAGAAGGTCACCATCCCAAAACTACTCTCACCCGAGCACGTTTAACCTCAGAGTTCTGATGGGATCTGATCCATTAGGTCATAGAAAACGAGTCTATAAAGTATAGGTATTCGTACCCTTATAAGGTGTACTTCGTTCCCCTCTCCAACCGATGTGGGATCTCACATGTTTATTCTACATATCAAGTGCACTTTGACTAAAGGCTTATCCTGCTTACCCGCTAGTAGCCTAGGGCTCCTTTAAGGACACCCTCATATTTATGACTACACAAATCCACTATGTGGGATTGTGTTAGTTCATTCTATTCACGATTAAACAGGACCATTATATGGGAATGTGTTAGTTCATTATATTTATAAACCGCGCAAACCATTTTGATATGCTTATGTGCTTATGATATGTTAACAAGTTTGATGCATACATGATTTATAATTACTCATGAATTGTTTGATAAATTGCGAATTTTGAGAAATAAGTGTTTGATGATTTTTACTGCAAATTACTATGGTTACGAAAATGTACAATGGCAATAAGTTTTGTAAATGGTTTTTGCTTGTTTCTATATTATAAATCTGTTACCCATGAGCTTTAAGCTCACCCCCATTCCATTCTCACCTCTAGGTAATGAGCAAGAGATGGAGTGAAAGAGCGGCAAAGCATCACTCCAAGTTGTATTTTTTTTTAATTTAAGCTTGATTTTGTAACCATGAGGTTTTTTTCTTGTTTCAAGTATTATTAGTTCAAATATCTTACATATATATTGAGGATTTTGAGACATTGATGTATTGTGGTTTGAAATGCCATTACAGTTTTGTAAAACTTTTATCTGTTGATATTAATGAATTATGAATTATGTATGGATGATGTTAAGTGTAATTATGAATTTACCTATGGATAAGGTTGAGTTGAAACTAGGTACACGTGAGGAAGTTATCGATTTGAGATGATTATTTTGATTTCGAATTGTGGTAACATATAAGTGAGATAAATTATGGAAAAAGAAAGATAGGAAATTGTGAGGGATAAGTAAAGATTAGAGAGTACGATGAAATAATATTGGAAGTTTAATTGTTATAGAACAATGTTGCATTAGAGGAAGTTAATTTGGAACAATTTAGAGTGAGAGTAAGGTTAGGAAGGATGGAAGGGCTTTTCGGTGTGATTTTGAAAACTTCGCCACGGCAAAGAGGGAATTTCGGCTTTCTGTGGCAAACCTTTCCCAAGAGCAATTCCCGCGAAGTCAACCTTTTGTCATAACAAACTTTTCCTAAAGGGTCTCAACAGAAGTTCCCGTTCGTTCTCCACAGCGAAACGCTTTACGAAGGATTTTTCATTCCAAATGAAAGGTTTTCAATAGTAAGACGCTCATGGTTTTACATGAGTTCCAGGAGTTGTGCTCCGGAAAATCGAACCCTAACAATTTTGGCATCAGAACATAAAGATGAACCGATAATGGTTAAGGAGATTTCATTGGAATACGCTCAGGTTTTATAGTTCTAGGGTTGGACTCTAAAATCAGGGTCAAACAGTAGTTACCTATAAAACTAGGCTTAGGTTATCGTCAAAAGCAAGGAGTTGACTATGACGAAACATTTAGCTTGGTAGTCATGCTTAAATCCATTAAGATACTCTTGGCCATTAATGTGCATTATGATTAAGAGATATGGAAAATGGATGTGAAAATAGCTTTCTTTATATGGAAACCTAACTAAGGATATGTACATAACACAACTCGATGGTTTCGTATCCAAAGATGGTGAAAACATATGCAAGTTTCAAAAAATCCATTTATAAATTGAAGCAAGCATCCAGGAGTTGGAATATCCGATTTGGTGAGACAATCAAAGAGTTAGGTTTCTCAAAGAAAATCTAGATGAACCTTGTGTGTATAAGAACGTTAGTGGGAATGCAATCACAGTCCTTGCGTTGTATGTAGATGACATACTACTAATAGGAAACAATGTCTCAGCTTTACGATCAGTCAAGATTTGGTTGTCCAATAATTTCTTCATGAAAGACCTTAGAGAAGCAACTTATATTTTGTTGATAAGAAGTTACAATCCACATACATAGACAAGATGCTAAATAGGTTAAGCATGGAATAGTCCAAGAGAGGTTATCTTCCTATGACGCATGGGATTACACTTTCGAAATCTATGTGCCCAAAGACACAAGATGAGAGGACTCACATGAATTTGAACCCTTATGTTTTGGCTATAGAATCAGTCATGTATGTTATGTTATGTATGATACCCAATGTATCATATGCTCTAAGTGTTATAAGTAGATACCATTCGGATTTTGGTAAGGGTCATTAAGTGTTTATGAAGAATATCCTTAAGTACTTGAGAAGAATTAAAGATGTATTCTCGGTATATGGAGAAGGAGATCTTATTGTGAGAGGGTATATAGATGATAATTTCCAATCCGAAGGGGATGACTCTAGATCCCACTCAGGATATATTTTCACATTGAATGGTGGAGCAGTCAATTGGAAGAGTTCCAAACAAGAGACAGCTACAGATTGCACAATCGAAGTAGAGTGCATTGTCACTTTAGAAGCAACAAAGGAAGCATTTTGGATCAAGAAGTTCATCATGGAACTTAGAGTGGTCCCTAGCATTGTTGACCTAGTACAATTCTATTATAACAACAATGGTGCCATAGCACAAGCAAAGGAACCGAGGCCTCATCAGAAATCTAAACATGTACTCAAGTGATGCCATTTGATTAGAGAAATCATTGGTAGAAATAATGTCCAGATAGAGAGAGTGCCCACTGGTTAGAATATGGCTGATCCTTTGACTTAGACAATTCCCTAAAAGAGATATGATGTAGCACCCCACTCTCGTAAGACACATACCCAACATCCTGAATGATGTTCGAGTACGTACCCCGTAAGGGTGGCATGCTAGAACAGTCAAAAACTCGAAATTCAGTACAAAATTTTCAAATTTATCATACACATATGCGAAATTTAGTAATCAAATTTGGGCCCATTCTTTTCTTTCATAACATCAAAATCACATTTATTATTGTTACACTCAAGATTATTCTCATTTACAAACCTTTCCACTTTGGAAAGTTATTACAAATCAGAATATTCAAATATACATGTTATAGTAATTGCAGAAGACTCAATTTGATACAAAAATAAGAAAATACAAATGCAGACTCAAATTGATCCCATCCTCGACCTCTTACTTGAATGTAGTAGCTATACTCCCATTTGTCCAACAGGGGTAACTCTTCTGTGCTTGAAAAATATTGCAAATTTTGAGTGAGTTTTGAGAACTAAGTGAGTGGCCATCCTCGATGGCTCACTCAATCACATAAATATTCAGTTCATATAATCATACGGTTCACATCATATCTTTAATTCATCATATTGAATCGCATACACTTGATTAATCATTTAACATTTTACATTCAACACATATCATATTCATAAATTATTCAAACCATTATAATGATTCATATCAGGCATATGTAATGCACATGAGACTCACTTTCAATTTGTTACTTTATTGTGATCGAGGGCCTATAACTATCCTGTATCCATTGTGGATACCAGGCTCATTAATAACTATCCCGTATCCATTGGGGATACCAGACTCATTTTACATAGTGAACCTTTGGCTTTTATACACTTTCTGAGCTTTAAGATCTTTCTCACAATCTGAGCTTTAAGCTCTTTTTTTACATTCTGAGCTTTGAACTCTTTTTTAGTAGTTACTCCGGTCACAACTGCCTTTATGTTTCATGCATTCATTTAATGAAATACATCATATTCATAAATTTTCTATCAGTCACATGATTTCGGATTCACATTCATCATCAGAAATTATTCCGGCATTCAACAATTAAGTTGAGAATACACTTATTTCTTCTTATTCACATACAGGTAGCACTTCAATATAACATTCATGCATCAAGTCTCGAACCTTCATTATCCGACATCAACATAAGCAAATCACATTCATATAAATCATATTCACATTGCATAATAATCATAACCGTACAATGCAAAAACTAAAATTAGAACAAACATTGAAATGTGACTATCTAAATCAACTCACAGTACGCTCCAGATTAGTATTAGCTTCTATGATCTAAAAACATCTGAATGCGGACGCTTATCCTGCACATCAAAATTATGCAATACACACGATGCACACATATTAATAATTGCATAATTATAAGTATTTATTTATGCACAAATGTGTATACAGACTATGCACAATGCATGCTTAATGACAATCCCCAGTATCAATCTATTAATCTCGTCGCATTCATATTTCTAATCACATATAAGTATCATTTGTACTTATAGCAATAAAACCATTAGAATCCCCTTACCTAACTCATTTGGATGTCTAGATAAGAGATTATAGGCAAAAGAAGGAAGGATGCATTTTTTGAGTTATTTAACTCAATTGAAATAAGTCAAGGCCATGCAACATCAATGCATGGCCATGCAATCCAATTTAAATTTTTCATAGGTGTGCAACCAAATGCATGCCCGTGCACAAGCAAGTCACAGCTATATAAACTTAATGCACGGCCGTGCACACCTAAAACCAATTTCCAGATTTTCCAAAAACACTCTTTGGGGCCTACTGTTCATGATCAATCAGAAAATGAAACTAAAGTAATTTGCTAATATTGTCTTCTAAAAATTGTTCTCCTATCTCTTACGTTTCTAATGACACAAAAATCATTCAATTTAGTTTAGAAATCTGAAAGTTATACTCCAACCATTTTCTTACTGTTCATAAACTAAAACTGTTAGGCCCTGAAACTTTCGGGGAAGCTAGAACTATTAAACAAGAAATTGTTGGCGATTACTCATGTGTAAAGAAAGGAGAATTATTGAATTTGAAATGAAATGGAAAAGATGGTTTAGATACAAGATGGATTATATGTGATA
>JANZLX010000004.1:20703223-20720766 GCA_025531955.1 Erythroxylum orinocense | reverse complement strand
CTAGCTATTCCCGGGTCCAAAGGGTTGGTCCCGGTTAGGTTTTTCGACCTCTGCGTGGATACCGTTAGAGACGGGCTACGTTGGTCGTTATGGTTTGATTTAGTTATATAGACACAACGATCCTGGATTTCGGGAAGGTCCCGGGACAAAAATTTTTGTTTTCCGCACCGTGTTTATGTGATGGACACACCGAGATTTTCCTACATATTGATTGTACTTTGGATATTTGGAAGGATTTGATACTTAAAATGAGAAGTGCTTTTATTTCAATTCTTATTTCTACCTCTTTAAGGAAAAGGAGCAAATTTGGAGGTGAATCAGAGCAAATGTGGAAGAATTAAATAAGGACATTTGAAAATGGAACATACGTGTCACTATGTTAGGATTATATTCTATAGTGGTTCATTATATTTCTCCTTTTTTTTTAGCCCTACAGACCTTGGATCAAGAAATATGGGACTAGTATAGGGTGGTAAAGATTTTCAAAGAATTTATTAAATGTGCCAAACGCAATATGGCCTTATTAAAGATTAAGGTTTAAATAAAAATAAGAGGGGGAAAAAAGAAGAGGAGCTTTATGGCTAAAAAAGAGTTGGAAAGCATAAGGAAGCAATTATGAAGCCATTCTACAATGGTTTTTTATCAAGATTAAGTCAATCTTAGAAGATAGACAAGATTTCAACAAAGACACAAAAAAATTGAGATTCAAGACTTGTGGTAATGATCTCTTACTCATATTTTCTTTCTTGTTTATTAGTTTTTATTATTTATTTAATTATGAACTAATTAGGTTATATATTTAGAACCTATGATCTATGTATTGAATTGATACTCCTAATCACCAGATTTCCCTATTTTGACTGGCAATATGTTGGAAGATTCAATTATTTGATTGCATTGAGATTTAAGGATAAGATGTATAGTTAGATCACAACATAGGTAAAGAGGGTTAGAAGCTACTCGATAGGAAGCCACAAGATCTTCCTAGATTAAGGTAAGACCTATCATAGAACAAATTAATGCATTTTTGTATTGTCTTGATTTGAGAGGAATTTCAATTGACTAATCTAAGAATAGGGCTCATATGTCTCGAAAAGAATATATTCTAAGTTAGGAATTCTTATTGGTCTAAGAAACTAGAATCATTCATTCATTTAGGGTAAAAGTTTAATATAGTGCAAGTCCTTGGAAAAACCTTACCTAAATCTAGTTATATCGTAGATTAATTTATTCTCGATTGTTGATTAATTTTATTGTCTAGATTTATTTTTTATTTTATTTTAATCTTCAATTGATCTTAAATGGATGGTCTAGTGTATTAAGTTATGAATGGTTGGTAATTAACTAATAGTCCTTATAGGATCGACCTGCACTAGCTTATGCTAACTATAGCTACACCATACACTTACAATTTAAATATATAGTATATATAGATGTGGGTAACCTCATGTTTAGCCAAAAATTATGTTTATCTTCATATTTTTACTTAAAATAGCCTCCAATTCTTGATAAATATTATCTCAAGGTTAAATCTTCTTAATTACCTGAAAATATAAAAAAGAAAAAAATCAAGAAATCATTAAAGCAAAGAAAAATACTAAGTAAAATATGTGCATATTTTATGCATATCAAATGCTTCTAACCTTTGTTCTTCATTAAACTTCAAATTTATCAAAAAAAAATGTTTATTTCTATTATGCTATAACCATTTAAATAACATTCTCTTTACCGTGTAAACAATTACAAAATATCACCCTTATAATATGGTCTTTATTAGATTATGAAAATGGCAAGGTAAGTGATCTTTGTTATTTTCTCTACTATCCTAATACAAGATTATAGGCTAGTGGATCTATCATTTTGCAATGGTGAAATGGTAGGTAAGGGTCAATCCCATAGGGATAGTTTAACTACTAAGTTTATCTATCCTAGTATTAAACAACCAATAATAAATTGTGTGATTGATTAAAATTAAAACCTCATTAAACTAAATAGATTGAACACCATTAGAAACATTCAAACAAGTAACCAATAAGAAGAATCAATATGATATAACATCTAGAATAGAATTCTCCCTAATGATATCTTATATTTGATTTAGTTGTTTAGAGAT
This sequence comes from Erythroxylum orinocense, assembly GCA_025531955.1. Lineage (NCBI taxonomy): Eukaryota > Viridiplantae > Streptophyta > Magnoliopsida > Malpighiales > Erythroxylaceae > Erythroxylum > Erythroxylum orinocense. Next base: position 20,718,653 of record JANZLX010000004.1, on the reverse strand, counting down.
TTTATTGTTTAAACAAGCAAAGTACCCTAGTGTAATAAATTGCCATGTTTCAATATATAACCACATATCCCTTGGCTGATTAAATGATATATCTAGAAAACTTATATGAATGCACCAAGTTATATGAAATCTTATAAAAGGTAGCCTTAATAATAAAAGGATTATGTAGATCTATATCTAGTTATACATTCAATCCTTAATATATGTGCATAATTCTATTTACTAGTAGGTCTAAGCTTTCACTTATATTTTGACTAGTGTTAAGATTAATACGTATAGTTCACAAATATAGAACTCTTTATCGTAAAACCAAAGTCAATATATAAATAAATCAACTAGGGTTTCATCTACAAATCTAGCTACTAATTATTCTTGAAATAATAAAAATAAACAAAGAATAGAAGAACTTATTACAAAGATTTTCCTAGTAATAATCTCAATCCTTTGATTTAATTTTTTTCTTTATTGGAATGATTCTAATCTCATATTTTTTTAAATATAGCTGCCAAATATGTTTTCTAGGGCACTCCCTCTCTAGAGGATTATTAAAACTAATTACAACTTGAAAACCAAACTAAACTATACATGTTTTATTAGGGTTTATGCCACCAATTTATAAATTGTTTTATTGCACGTTTCTCAACCCATGTACTTCATTGTTTCTATACAAATATTTCTAAAGAGGAACACAGGCTTTGACATGTATGTGTTCTGGGCCATAAATCCTTATATAACTTCTTCTTCTGGGCCATATATCCTTACATAACTTCTTCATCATCTAACATGGTCATTTATCTCATGTATAGTATTATATCAGCTCTTTAACATCAAACTTTATGATAGGAACATTGTCTTTAACGTCAAATTTTATGATAGGAACATACTCTGACACAAAATATTCTAGGCTTTGTTCTATCTTCTAACCAATTGTTTATGCCTAAAGAGGGTCATGCCCTAGAAAATGGTCGTGTACTAGATGTGGTCAACCAAAATTGAGTTTTTTCATGTTTAGCCTTATAAAGCACTTAGATCCTTGGCCAACAACTTCAGACTTATATGCAACATAACTTAAAATCCATTAAATCAAGATTATTTAGATGGAAAATACAGTGAAATACTAAATGAAACATATGCACATCACATTACTTTCACATTATTTATTACACTTTTCATGTCTCAAATCGGGAGACATGTATTTGATTTACTAGTGTCCTTTGATTTATTAACAACATTCAACACAATAACTCACTATCTTACAGATGTTTTGGATGAAAGGATGGTCAAATTTTGTAATAAATTATTGATTTAACTTTTGATTCAATGGTCATATGGTTCGAATAGAGAGGAGGCATGAAATTTTGGGTTTATTGAAGCAAAGCTTATGGACAAGGTTTTGGAAGAAATATGTATTGTTTCAAAGATGTGGTTTGTACTAATTGGTTACCACCACCTATTATATCAATTAAAAAATTTAGTTTTGAACTTTTTCCTCTCTCTTTGATATTGAATTTTAGGAATTTCAATGTGAATCAATTCTTCAATTCTTTATTTTAAAAAATGAATATTATTAAACTTCCCTTCTCTTTCTTGATACATGAGAAAACCAAAAGTGTAAATTGCACCCAAATATTTTACAAAAGGTCTAAGGTTTAATACTTACCATATTAACCATTTTGAAATATCAAGGTAAAATCACATTTTTTAAGCCATGTTTAAAAAAAAACATTTTTAAGATTATATTAACATCATCTTATCTTAATATTTTTAAAATAGTATTGATAATACTCTAAATCTTTAAAAGTTAAATTTTTAGCAACTTTTAATATACAGAACGTTAATTTTATACTTTTTAAGTACCTTTTTTTTTAATTACAATGAAGGGATGTAAACACTTTAAAAACAGGGGAAATAGAAATTATGGGACAGAAGATACAGGGCGGTGTAAACCTACTCAAAATCTTCTCAAGTTCAAGATCGTGTAAAGAGTAATCGTTATTAACATTGTGTAGCTTGCGTACTATACGGTGTGCATAGTCATCATATTCTCAGTACGTAGGCAAAAGTGTTATTTTGCTCCAAGTTAATTGCACTTACCTTCATCATATTCTCAGTAAGGTAGGCAAAATTGTTATTTTGCTCCAAGTTAATTGCACTTACCTTTCTCTCAGCTGCATAAATTGAAAATTTTGCAAATTACAAAAATAACAAGTTATTTTTTCCAATGAGCTTACAAGAAAATGTTAAGAATGAAATTGAAAATACGTCATTATGCAGAATGCAAGTTTACACCTCATTTTCAAACTTTGTAATTATGTATTTTAACAGTTACTAATTCGATAGCCATCATATGTGGGCTTAGTCGAAGAGAAGTTTCTTATAGTTTAGTAATTCTTTTATGTAAAAAAAATAGTAAGCCAGAAAGTTCTTACCTTGAAAGACCCAGACACAAAAAAGCTATTCATACCAGTCAAGAGAAAACGATCATCAGGCATCAAAAGAATTCATTAATCCGCCTTCTACATCTTCACTGCCAATGGCTTAAACGGTGTGAGCTTGGCTAACATTTGAATAACTAAAACGAAACAATAAAACTGAAGATAGAGGTGTAAGAATAGAAATCTCTACTCAGTTAAATGGTTTCTTCACTGGATGATTCACGTAGAAACTTTAACAGTGAAATATAAATTGAGGATTATTACAACTACAGTTGAAAGTAAGTACCGGCTTTCAACAATTGCAGCTGATGTTGTCCTGCACAGAAAATATACGATTTAGGATACGCTTACTTAGTCACTATGATTAAAGAAATTACTGGTTTTAAATATTGAAAGGTGAAGTATTATTGACCAATGATAAGTAACTATCATTTAAAGCACTACATAACATAAACAGTAACCCAGTTCTGAGTACGATAAACATACGTGCGGAGATGATTGTTAGGCTTGCAAGTAATTACAAAAATGGTAAGCATATTCTTCTTATGCTAAGTGAGTTACTAATATATGTAAATATATATGCAAATTAATTAAAAGAAATATAAAAATTTCCCAATGCATGTGTATTGGTATCGTCATAAAGCACGGATAGTGAGTTCCATAAATTATGATCTAAATTTTGTTATTAAGTGCCCAAATTAATTTAGAGAATACAATATTAAATGTTAGAACTCTTTTTAAAAGATGGTTTTTTATGTCAACATGCCTCGCTAATTTCAGCGCTTTTAATTAAAACTTCTCAATTTTTTCTTTTTCCTTTTTTTTTAATCTTTGAAAGATAAGACACTATTGACTAAGAAAAGAGTCGGACTGTCTTTAGCTACCAGACAAGTACGGAATTGCATAGCCTTCATCCTTAACACGTAATGTGGTGATTCAACTTAATGAAAACAGAGAAGCTAACAAAGGGAAGTGATGAGAAAGAGAGAGAGAGAGAGAGGAGAACGGTGATGGTTAAAGTGAGAAATGTAGTTGGAACTGAAGTGCTAAAAGCTGAACCACACTGCAAACCTAGCACCAAAGCAAGCCTAGAAGAGGATCAAAGAAAGAATATGAGAACTCATCGGATTAGGATTACCTTGCCACAATACCAGAAGCAGGTTTGGTCTCAAGTCCAAAATCAAAGGGGAAGAGTGGGTCATAATGTGCATCCCCAACGTTCATAGGCAGTTGATCTACACTTTTAAACCATGTCCTAGAAAGCTTTCCAGTGAATCCATAGTCTCCAAAAATGACATCGGTAATACCTTCACCTTCAGTGCCTGGTAACCATGCCGCCACTAATGCATCAATTGAAGAAATATATGGCTCGATCACAATGGGTCTTCCAGAAATTACAATAACAACACACTTGACAGCTGCACAGACATTATTGACAATGGCTGGACCGGGATCCAACATTTCTAGGTCCATGCTGTCTCCTGCAGTCTCAGCATAGGGGGCCTCACCAACAACAACAATAGCATATTCAAATTTATTGGCCTTCAAGAAGTTGCTATCAGGGTCGGCTTCAAAAATAACTTTTGTACTTGGATCAACTGCAGCTTTTATGGCACCTAGGATGGTGGTTCCTTTGAAGAAAAGAATGATGGTGCTAAGTTCATAAAATCTCGTCAAAAAGACAGCAAAGAGACTTGGGAATGAGCCAAGACTTGCAAAATATTTTAAATTTTAAACATGCTATAATGAACAAATGATCTTTTAGGAAGAGACTCAGCTTTCTTCAATGGATAAATGTTAAGATTTAGCAATAGCAGTTGAACACTCCAAATCATTGCAAAATTTTTCGAAGTTCATAAAAGAGTTTTATAAATATATATTCTCGATTCACTACACACACAAGGTTCAAACCACCGACTGAATGATTTTAACTCCATTTGTAACTCTTTTTCCTGACAAAGACACACTTTCAGAATGTGACACTGACTTTAATGACCAAATTCCTAAGCTTTGGTGATTTGCTCTCTACTTTCAACACTTTTTCTAGGGAACATTCCTTTCCCAACCTGGGGGGTGCTGGTTCTCTTTGCAATTTATTTGGAATCATAATGTAGGTGCACACAAAATGACAAATTCAAATTCATGTCTAAGCTGATCAAGAAAATGATAAATTATTTTCTGAAGTATAAAACTTGTTCAAGTTATGTTCAATGGAACATACCTCTTGTGTAGTTGTTGCCACTGAATCCCTGCCATGTAATTGTCCATCCACCACACTGATAGCCCAAATTATCTATATGAGTACCGGCAACTAGAATCTTTGATGCCTTCTTTGGAAGGGGTAGTAATGGATTCGTTCCATTTTTTCCATTCTTCAGGAGCACTAGTGACTTCCTCACAGCTTCCCTTGCCAAGTCTCTATGTGCCTGCATTTATGATATGATGTTTAGCATTCATGGCATCAGGATCTAGATCATAAATTCTCAAGTTGTCACAGGGAAACCAAAACTAAAATGTGCTAAATACAAATAAAAGAATTCAAGAAAACAAAGTTACGAGTCAGTAACCTGGCTTCCTAGCTCACTGACCAGGCTAAGATCAGCCAATGGATTTTCAAAAAGACCCATACTGAACTTGACTACCAAAATCCTTCTAACAGCATCATCAATGCGATCCATTGGGATGTTATCATTCTTGACCAAGTAAGTAAGATCATCAATGAATTCTGTATAGTTAAGAGGGACCATAACCTGAAAACAAAATCAAATGATCATTCACATTCAGTAAGAATGGCAAAAAGTAACCTCAAATGACATTGACAAAGCAAGTTGCTAAGTGTTAACCATGTCAATGCCAGCTAGGATCGCAGAAAGGACAGAATATGAGTAGTTTGCATGTGGTGGTGACGTGATCCTGTCAATACCCTCCCAATCTGAAATAACAAATCCCTGAAAAGTTCATCAGATTCGTCAAGCATGGTTAGTATGATTTTCTACTGTGCAAAATGCATGCATGATCATTAGATTCCTAGTATGACAGGCTCAAACATAAATTCTTCAAAACTACAAAAATTAGAAAGGCAAATTCACGTCCATTGCCATTAAGTAGTTAGAAGATGACTACATCTAATATGTTAGTTATGCAATAGTTCCATTACGATGGTTTTTGTCCAATCCCATTACTGAATATAGTGAACATCATGATCTTTTGTCAAGATTTACCAGCTTCCTAGAGGCAAAAAACAATTGTAACGCAGAATGTTGGCAGCAGAGAAACAACTGATTTAAGTGGCAGAAACGCAATTGAAGACTTATTAAGGTTAAGAAGAATATATAAGGTATTGAACAAGAAACTAGTAGCAGAGTCAAAATAGAAAATTAAGATGATCAATTAGAGTGCAGTAACGCATGCAAATAGAAGGAACTAAATGTAGTGAAAGAGCAATTTGAGAAACAATGTGCAGAGATGTGAAGAAGAAACAAGCTGGATGATACATCAATAAGCGATGCACAATGGTCGAGACTAAGGCATGGAATTGTCAAGAGGAGTTAGAAATCATGAGAACAAGAATGCAAGTTTCAGTTGGTATAGCAGGAAATCTTTTGTAAGAAAAACTTATCAAACAGAAAAAACTGAAACAGAAAATCAAAAAATAAAACTGCAAAACAAGTGCAAAAGAAATCAATCACATAAAGGAGAATTAGTAGAATTGAACAATTTCAGGCATTTAGTTCATTCTACCTATCCAGATCCAGCTCATTTGCAAGAACAAAAATTTTTTAAAACAATAAAATGTTACAAAGGTGTCTAAGAAACTTAATAGGAAAGTATGATAAGCCAAGAAATCAAAACAATAACCTAACCTTAAACTTAAGAGTGCCCTTGAGGAAGCCAGTAATGAGGTCGTGATTAGCATGCATCTTCTGCCCATTCCAGCTTGAATAAGAAACCATGACTGTCGAAACACGCTTGATTACTGAATCAGCATAGGCAGGCATGTGGATGCTAAGTAATCCATGCCTATCAATTACTGTGTTGTTTTCATTGATGCCCTTGGTTGTCCCACCATCGCCCACAAAGTGCTTTGCACAGGCTGCAACATTTTTCCTGCAGGAACAGAGAGAAAGTAATAAGAAATTATTGATCAATGGAGCACATTGTTGAGTAAGAGAAAGCAAAAGTAAAGGGAAAAAAAAAACTTAAAAACCTTGATGAACAGGTTAATAAAACAGAAAAGTGAAGAGTGATATTGTTCAATAAGGTGTAAAATAAGAAGGAATAGGAGTTATTCAGCGCATGTTTCCAGACATATAAAAGCACACAATAACATACTGGAGGAAAGAGAGAGGAGTAAGAAACCTTCTTTAGATGCTTCATTTTAAGCATATAACTGATATCACTACATACTGCAAACAAATATCAGTTTACACAATGTAATTTTCATTCAATTAAGCCTATTTCACAAAGGATGTTCAAGCTTCGTATTTTCTTACTTTTTACCAACATATGGAACTCCCTTCCGAGAATTAGTGGGAGGATCCCCTTGCAAACCAAGTATAATATCCGTCATGACTTCCACAACTTTGTGATCCTCACTATAACTTTCGTAGCACCGGCCCCACCTTGGATCTCTGCAAACCTGTAAAGCAGACATTAGGATAAATATAAGAAAATATGAGTTAGGTACATAGACACGAGATACAAAGTCCATCAGTAAATTTATTTATTGAGAGAGCTTGTTAAGTAAAAATGGCATCATGTTACTTACTGCAATACATGGAGCAAATACATAGGGAATCCCTGTGGCTCTAACCTCAAGAGCAGTTGCAGCACCAATCCTCTTTACTAGTTCAGGATCCCTGGTAGCTCCAAGACCTATATTGTGGGGAAATATAGTAGCATTATAAACATTGTTGTGCCCATGAACAGCATCAATGCCATAGATCATAGGAATCCCCAAACGACTTGACAAGGACCCATTTTGAAATCCATTGATCATATTGATCCAATCAAAAGCAGTAGCCTCAGGAAGTGGAATGCTCCCCCCACCACTTAATACACTACCTGCGGTCAGCAAGCACAAAAAGTAACATTTCGTTAGCTCATAACAGTCCATATTTACATTACTTTTATCATGTGACAAGTCTGTTAGTTATCATCAAAAATAACACAAGGAAAGCAAGTAAAAGTGCATGTATGTGTAAAATGGGTCCTGGGTAAGTAGTACCAATGGAGTAGGTCTTGAGAATATTAGGAGAGGCAACAATTCTATCAATTTGGATCATCTGAGCAATCTTCTCTTGCAGAGTCATTCTGCTCATGAGGTCCTTAATCCGGGCCCCAACCGGTTGCTTCGGGTCTTTGTATTTTGCATACTCTGCTTCTACTACTATCCCCGTCCACATCCATGAGAAGAACATAATCCCCAGCAGTGGTATCAGTGATATCTGACACATTCTTACTTCTTTACCAAAAACACCAAAAGTTAGAATATTAGAATATAAAACATCTGAGGCAACACTATATGTTCCCCATCCTTAAGTTCTTATCTTCGTAGGAGAAATCAGAGCCAGCATTTACAAGAACAAAATAAAATTGCATAACTATGGTGTTAACTATCACTCATCATCAGAGATCGAAGAACAGTAGAAGTTTTCTAGTTCTTGAAGAAATGCTCAAGTAGAGTTGGAAATTTCAATACTTCCGTTTGTTTTCTATTTTTGTTTTCCTTTCTCCTAATTTTTCCGGGCATCCAAACATATAAGGTGCACAATAATCAGAAACAAGAACGACATTGTGTCTTAAGCAAAAGAGAGAGAGAGAAATGATCTCTTACATTATGGAGAATGGAGAACGGAGGAGAGAAATTAAAATGAGTAGACAAGTTTGTATCTCTTGAGAAAGCGAGGGGGAATTTTGGTAGTCAAGTTCAGTACGGGTCTTTTTGAAAATCCATTGATAGCGAGGGGGATTAAAATGAGTAGACAAGTTTGTATCTCTTGATAAGTAATTCTTATTCTTCTGCTTTTAGAGGAGTTGGTCATTTGTATAGTAGTTTAAAGGTTTGTCTCTTTAGAGTATCATTTGGTTCTGACGTAAGACATGAATGATATTAACTAGTGAACAAAAGGGTAGCACTTGTAAAATTATTGGGTGCTTATTTAGTTTAATAATATTAAGCAAGAGAAAATTTTGGGAAAAGACAATACATAATTTACTCTTATCAATATATCAATTTTTGTGTAATTAATTAATCTTTATTATCATTTTAGGCAAATTTTTTATATTTGAAATTATACAAGATGACAATAATAAGTATCTATGCCAATTTAACATTTTTTTAATTATTTCTTTTTATTCAATCCTTCAAGCTAAATATTAATAATTCTCTTAAAATGCTAATATGGCATTCACATGGATGTTACTTCACATTAACATCATACTGAATTAACATCTTTGTATAAAAATTGTGGCTTCACAATATCATAAGTTATTGTAGACAACTTAATATTTTTAACATTAGAGGACTCGATTAAGAAAAATAATATGAGTAATCCTTTACTAATCGTAAAACATAAGTATGAAATTTAGAGATTGCAATGGATTGACCTGAGCTAACCTAACTTTTTTTCTAACTTATAGACGGATTAAATTTAGATCGCAATCACAATTTTAAGCTAAATAAATTGATATTATTTTGATTAATTTAATTGAACAGTTTCAAATCAATTCAAGTAATCCACACATGACTCCCAAAAATGGCATGCTTTGCATAGGAAGATAGCACAAAAGATTCGTAGTACATTGGTACCTTAATTACTTGAAAAGAAGATATGCCTTATCCAAAATCGAGTTTCATCGGTTAGGATAGTTTTTCTTCAAGTTAGAAGAATAGTCATGATTGAATATTCCATCCCTCATCATCAACATCAATACAGTTCGCTAACTTGCAAAATATGAAACCCTAATTTGACATATTCTCTTATAAGGAATCAAATCAAGATCTTGGTCATTTAAAAGAGTTAATAGTCAAGTGAAATCAATTTTACCATTCGAAATAGGAAGTAACGCTCCTCAATTCGTTAGCCAAAAAAGTTGTAAAAAATGAAATAAGCTTCCAAAATGTATATGAAATCTTAGATTCTACATGGAAATTAAGATGATAGCCTAAAGAAAGAACCGCAGCTTTATTTGTGAAGGAAGTTAAAGCTATTCCTCGTACAAGATTGAATGACAATCATAACCATAAGATATGGCAAATTCATCCAACTGGAAATGGCATAGTCTCAGAGTTAAGAAATCATTAGACATTATTTAATATGTTGAGCACGTGTATATTCATATATATATATATATATATTCAAAGGAATGTCTAATAGTGCATTTGTTTCATTGTACAGTTGAAATCAAAACTCAGAAGGATTTGCAGAATGGCTATGAGTCAACGAAGAGGAGGCTACCCCAGACAACTCACCCCCATCATCTACCAAAATTTTCAGCCTAACTCAGAATGGAAGAAGGAAGATGGTGCCGTTGTTTTAATTGTTTATCTTCCTGGTTAGTTCAGTATATATCTCTTTCATGCGTGCAGAGCTAATCTATTTTATGGATTCATACAACTATATATTCCTATGTCCTTACCAAAAATAACAAAAACAGTGATTTAATTCTATCTTCATTTATGTGATTTCTCTTTTATTAGCTTCTTTCTCTGTAGATCATGCTTTAGCTTGCCAACTTAATTGATTCATAAAGTAAAAGGTGGATATTTTATTTCAAGTTTTAAATTCTACATATAATGGCTTCAACTTTGATTTGAGGACAAACATGAAGCTAGCAAAAGCTCTTCAAGGTTGAAATCTTTTGACTGCTAAAGATTCGATATGCACCTTGCTGAATAATGCAGGTTTCTTGAAGGAGCAAATAAGATTTACCAAAGACAAATCCGCACGCTACATTAGAGTAAATGGAGAACGAATCCTTGGCAGCAACAGACGCCTTCGATTCAACGCAGCTTATACAATCCCCAAAGATTGCAACTTGGACGATATCGAGACTCATTTTCTTCCAGGAGTCCTTGCAATCAAATTTCCAACAATTATCACAGCTCCTAGACCCGAGTCTGTGACAACCCAAGAACCTCCTAGTAGCCCACCAGATCCAGCCGAAACTCCAAAAGAGCCATTATCTTTTGCGGACGATGCTGAAGCTAATAACCCTCCAACTCAAACACTCTCAACCCAATCTCAAAAGGGTACTGCTGATGAACCTCCTCCAAGAGGAAATAATATTGAAATAGCCATGACAAATAATGATGAAAACATAAAACTTTACGAAGCTGAGGAGAAAAGTAAAAAGGATGACGAGCGAAGTACAATCGCAAAGACAGCAGAGAAGCAAAAGTTGAGTGAAACAGTAAGTAGTGACCATAAAGATGAGGAGTGTCAGCCAATCAAAAGGACGTCAACAGATGTTGAATACGCAAGGGCTTCTGCTAAGAAAGTTGGTGCTACCAGTGAAAATGACCAATCATTTGTGAATATGTTTGTGGCAGTTCTAGTGATCATGGGACTTGGGGCGTATATATTTCGTAACCCATTTGGCTCGTTTGGAAAATCCTAGATTTGGTACAAAAGTTTCATGTATGCCATTATATCTCGAATAGGGTGCTCATATTTTGTTAATTGGATTAATGCTCAAATTATTAATTATTTAATTAATTTTCATTTCTCTAATTTAATTACTTATACTTAATTTGATTTCTAATCTATAATTTAAATTATTTTTACGCTAGAAATTATAGTTGACTCCTTAACAAGATATAGGTCCACCTTTTTATTGACAAGCCCGTCAGGGGCTTTTAATATGTCCATCATCTCGAATCCTTTATGACATATTTACTCTTTAACGTTATCGTTAGGGATGGCAATGGGCGGGGCCAAGTAGGTCGGGCTCGATGCGATTGACATGGCCCAACTTATTATTTTTAAAAATTTCTTTCAAAATGACATTATTTTGTCATTGTTCAGCCCGAGACTCGATCAACTCAGGCCTAACCCGTTAACTTTCAAGCCCGAACCCAATTGCCAAGCCTACCTATCGTCCTTGCAACACATATATTTTGAATGTCTCATACTTGTCATTCGATCCCCCCATGCTTGGGGACATCTAGAAGATTGGTTCAATATCCTAATCTCCATGTATTCTTCCTAAATAAGAAAGAACAAAAATGATTGATAAATAAAGACGCAGACACTTGAACTCTAAGCAATCTATGTTCTCTTTTATTTTTCTCTTAACTTCTTTAAATTGAGGACTAACTTAGACATTGGAATGTTGACATTAGGGTAGTCTCCAACCTTGTTTTGTATAAAATTGATGACGAATCTAGAAACATATACACATGACAAGAGAGCAGGTACATAGAGGATAAGTTTACACAATATCAATTAGTGTCATCTTTTGGAATTTATTTGAAAAGTCAAGGCAAAAATGAGGGTTCTTGAAGATTATATCATAAGAAGATTATCAACAATAGGAACCACACAGAAGGAAAGAAAATAAGATGATTTTAGAAGACCAACATGGACTATATTCTTTAACTTACAAGAACAATTCAAGGGAGTTATAGATATGTTTCTTCAGTAATAAGAAGCTCCCTATTCAACAAAAGGGCGACGACATTAGATATATGCATAATGTGTGTGTGTGTGTGTGTGTGTATGTGTTACTAGTAATTTCTATATTTTCATATATAAATTATATTCGTTTAATTTTTTATGTTACGTTTTTAGATAACTATGTTGCTTTGGAGATGAGTTTGGTCAAGAATTAAAGAGTTTTAGAATAAAAAAATCAGGAAGAAATCTCAATCTTGGTTAAAATGTGGCTTGACACATGGTCGTGTGCGAGTTTATGTTCTCAAAAACTCAATCTTGAAGAGACGATAGTATATATGTGTGGATGAGAGGTTATGTCACAAGACACTATAAAAAGAAAAAAAGAAAAATATGGCTTAAAACATAAGCATGTCAACACTTGCATTTTTTTTCATAAATTAAGTTAGAAGAATAGTAAGAAACACATTTTAAGACAACATATTAGTACCTATGTCTACTTATAAAAAGAAATGGTAAAGAACACGCTCAAGACTACGGTTGTGTTAAATCTCAAATATCTCCTAGACAAGAAATTGTAAATTACATGGCTTGAGACATAACAATATTCCAACCTTTATTTGTCAATGAAAACTAATATTTAAAGGTGTGAAAACCTTATAAGGAGAATTTTTTATTCTTTTAATTTTTAGGGTTAGGGTTAGATGCCAAGAGAGAAAAACACCCTAGAGATACACTTGTTGCTTTCAAGGAAGAATGATAAATGTAAATTGCATCGTGTTTTAGGGAATAGTTTGATATGTGTTTAGCTGTTAATTTGATCATTTAGTATGTGTTTAGGTTAGAATTATGTTAGTTTGTTAATTATTTGTGTTTTAAGTGTCTTATGGGTTGCTATAAGTTTTTGAGCTTAAATATTATGTTTTTGAAGTACCTTGCTGTGTTTGCTAGTGTTTTAGGGTCAATATTAAAGAATGGAGGAGTTTCAGAGGGAACCCGAGTCATAACATAGGCCTACGATCATGGAAGGCGTGCCACGATTGTGACAGAACCTCTAGGAATGGCCCACGATTGTGGCCTGCATGCCCCGATCATGACAAAAGGCTCAAATGTGAGCCACGATCGTGGCCTACATCAGGCAGACGCACAGATGCTTACGAACTTCACATTTTGAGGGACTTTTTGGACCTGGAACCTAAGGTTACCCAAAACATAAAATACTATTTAAAGAAGAACAAGTGAAGAGAAAAGGGAGCTTTTACATTCAGCCACTCTTAGAAACCCTAAAGAGAGAGAGAAGAAGAAGAAGAAGAGGAAGAAGGAGGAAGAAAAAGTGGATCCCAACACCACTGCTCCCTGGATCAAATGGTATCCCGATGTCACTGGCTTCCCGATTTGTCCAACCTAAGTTCCATTTTCTTTTTCATTTAAATGTATAAAGTTGAGATGGATTGTATGGAAAAGGATTTTGGGCTGTTGATAATGCTTTAAACTCTCCTTTAGGATTTTACTTTGAGTTAATGTTGATTTAGTTATTTTGTGTTTATTTGGTTTGGGTGTTGTGATTGATTAATATATTTGCATGTTTCAGTAACAAACTGAGAGGGTGAGCTGGATAAAAATGATTAGATTGAATTAATAAGAGTTAGGCGATCTAATTGACCACTTAATCAATCTAGTCGGTAATTTCATGGAGAGAGGTCTCGGGCGAGACCCGATTGTTTGTTAGAGAGCTTTAGAACTAATTAGAATTGTGGGTAATTTGTGAATTGAGAGATTGCAAGTTCCATAATTCGATTAGAGCTTACAATTTAGGGTTTAATAGTTATAACTTGAGAGAGAATAACCAATCCTATGATCGTCTAGAACCGACACCCGTAAACATATAAATGGCTAGATTAACATTAATGATAAGTAAAATCCTCTCTCTCATAGCTTGATTAACTCTTTTGACATATTTCCATTGTGACCTATGTGATTGCTCAGTTTAATTATGTTTTGATGAAATTTCTGCTTTACAATTCTTAAATAAATTTCTCGTATTTACTTTCTGTGTTCACTTGTACATTTTTTATTTCTTTTTATTATTTTCTTTGAGCCTTCGATGACCTAGGATTAGGCTAGTGCCCTCCTTGTGGGATCGACACCTCTTATATTACAGTCGCAACCCGTGAGTTTATGGTATATGAGGACTTATAAATTTTAAAGCTCGAACAATATGATCAAGTTTTTTGCACCGTTGCCGGGGAGATGTAGATTTAGTTTAATTATTATAGTCTAAGGCATTTCAACATCTTTTGTGATTGTGGTACCCAATCACAAGAGAAAAAAAGTGTAGGAAGTTTGGGCGAAAAGTCAAAAACACATTGATTTGGACATCACAAGGCAACGATGGAGAATCCAGAAAATTAGATATCAAGAAGAGATGAAAAGAACGATCATTGAGGATATATATTACAGGGAGCAAAAGACTCTCGTGGATTTCAGTGAGCCCCAATTTAGTTGGGAAAATCATCATCCTTATATGAACACATACACTTCCAGGTGGCAAAACTACCTAAATTTCTATTGGTCTAACAATGTAAGTACTCATATAGGACATTAAGGCCTATTAGGATTTTAGCAAGATGAGTCCAGTTTATGGGATTCCAAATTGGTCAAAATCATGGATAAGCTAACAGATATGGAAGAGACCCAGAAGAGACTGAAAGAGCAATTTGATCAAGTAACGAAAAATCATGCCTCTTCTATTCACAACCTAGAGATTCAAATGAGACATCTTTCTCATGACTTTTGTAAGAGAAATGTGGAAGACTCTCTGAGTAATATGGAATTACATCAATGAGAGCAATATGAGGCTATCATACTTAGAAATGGGGAAGAGCAAGAAAAACTAGCGAGAAATCAAGATGAACTGTTGGGTCCCGTTTCCAGAACCCAACTCTTGAAGAAAACCATAACTATTATCGCTTCATTTTCTTGCTCTGATACCAAAACATGTTGGGCACCGTTTCTGGAACCCAATCTCTTACTCCGATAATAAAAAATTCGCATACTTTAAATTGTTGAAAAGGTAGAAATCAACTTAGTTAAATTCCTCATAGATTAATACCGAATTTATCCCAACTTTACTTCCTTTATTACAACATCATTCAAAGCAATTCAACTTCCAATTGGAATTCATCCCATACCTAAACCTCAATTCATATGATTCTTCGTATTCAAAACCATCTTATCACTCATCACAAATCCTACCTTTCTTTTCCATAATTCACTTATTAATAAATCGCAACAATTTATTTTCAAAGTTCATCAACTCAACTCATACCATTCATACACAATTCATATTTCATCAACATCATAAGATAAATGTTTACA
>JANZLX010000004.1:20636997-20686392 GCA_025531955.1 Erythroxylum orinocense | reverse complement strand
TATAAATCTCTGTGTCAACATTTCTCTAACCCTACTTTACTTCATCGTACTTAAAGTTTTCAAAAAGGGGACTAATAAGAAAAGAATACACAATTCAAACCCCCCCTTTCTTGTGCATTGTAATTGCTTTATTAACTTGTGATTCACTTCATTTTCTTTATCTTTACTAATAAGGTGGGAATTGAATATATTTTCTTTTCTTTTCATTCTCTCTTTAGCCTTTCTTTTATGTTGAATGTGCTTAGAATAGCTATAGCACATCAGTGACAAACATATGGCTATTTCACTCTTGGTTTCTTTTCATCAGATGAGCATAACCATCTGAAGTAGTTTTCATCATTATTCTCCTCCTAAATTCTTTCTTTTCTACTTTTTCATTCTCCTTGATTTTAGGAAATTGTGTTTTTATATGTCTAGTTTTCCTATAAACAAAACAAATAACATTAGATTCTCTTTTTTACTTTATTTATCTTCTCCCTTTGTCTTTTTTCTTCTTTTAAACTTATTAAAGAACTTTTAAAATTTTCATGTCATGATTCCATGCCACCCTTATTATTTTTTGCTTGATATAGTGGTATCCTCTTCTAGGTACTATCATTCCTTAATGCTTTAGATGTAATGCTTTTTTTAGTTTCCTTCCTCTTAATGTGTCTCTAATAGTCTTATCTCATATAATTTAAGACCTAGTCAATTCTTCAACAGGTAAGTGTTAAAATCCTTTGCCCTTGGGTGGTTATGTTTTCTAAGAATTCAAATGTTTACCTTATTATCTTCCTTACAATTATAACATCAATATAGGTATTATCAAGATCTTCCACGCCATTAATAATATTAATAAAATATGTTATTGATAATATCAATATAGTTTTAGAAATAGAGTCATCAATGTGAAATATCTCATATTGGTGTATTAACAAACTAATTTTGCTTTCTTTCACTTGATTTGTTCTCTTCCTAGTCACTTTTAACATACAACATATTTCATAAGGTGTTTGAAATATAAAGGCTTGTTGAATTTATTTTTTCCTAATACAAAAAAGAGAATACGTATAATCTTACTATTCAAATTTATAACCAACATATCATTGTGGTTTTCTTCCTTGGGAAGTCTAATTTTTGTATTTTTATCTACAATCTTATTGGGAATTATTGTCCTTTTAAAACAATATGTCAAATCTTTACTACTTTATCCATTAAAAATTCATTCTAACTTTTCAATATAAATCATCATTATGATCGAAATACGGAGTCATAGTAATGTTTTCGCTCTCTTGGCCAATGCATGATCATAAGTGTGCTATTGCCAAATATCCTCATATAGCTAGATACAAAATGCTTGAAATTTTGTACTATACAAAATGTTAGTTCCTAAATAACTAAGAGGGGTGAATTGGATACTTTAAAACTTTTAAAGTTGATTGATTTTTTTTGGTAAGTACAAACTTAGTTATATGGCATTATTAAAGTACATATAACAATGTTAGCATATCAACGATGTTCCTTTTCTTTTCAAACCAATACTCGTACAACCATAGTGTCTAGCCTATATACTTTATGTACATTCTTAGTGACTTTTAAACGTAGGTGAATTGTCAAGCAATTAATGTGCCTAACATTGTATATTATTCCATTTTATAAGTGTTAAACAATCTCAATTATTCACGTAAACAATAAGACGAGCAATTATGTAATAAGATGAAATAGGGTAATGTACAAATAAAGTGACGTAAGAAAGGAAGATGAAACCAACTTTACATTACTTCAGTCTTTCTTAGAGCTACATAGATTCCGAAAGTCACACTTTAGAGTTTAATTCAGATGCTGGAGATTAAATTGTCTAGATATTCTTTAAGAGGATTATACAGTTGATCAAATATGTTCTCAATTCATTTTATATACTTTTCTAACCGTAACACATAAATCTTTCCTCATAAATAGTCCCAAGTCTTTCACCCTAACTTTCATCCAATGTCTCATAATTATAGTAATACATTTCATTCTCAATATAAAATTTCTTTTCATTGTTTCTCTTTCTTTTTAAGATCCAAAAGCTTTCTTTAATAATTATGGAAGCCAAATAGTTGCTGGAAAAGTCCAATTCCTTCCTAAAATAAAAGGCGAAATAGTGTTAAAGTTGAGTCATGTTTTACTTAAACCAATTGAATGTTCCAACCAGTTGATTAATCCAAACCAAATTGGTTGACAACCTTCTCAATTGATTAGTTTGAGGATCTACACTATTCTATGTTTAATTGACAATCCTTTTCAATTAACTGCTTTGAATGCTCCCTTATATTCTTCTTAACACAAATGAACCGACTAATATGTTTTATAACTTCAATTATCCAAATACTTCAAATTTCGCATCTAAAATTTTAAACATTCATTCTTGAGTGTTGGCCAATAAAGCATCTAATTTTTATTGAGAATTTGTATTTAAGATTTAGAGTTTCTTATTCTTACAAACAATAACTAGAACCAAATTCAGAGACAAAGAGAGAAAATAGTTATTTTCATTACTCAGCTCAATTTCCATAACGTTTTATTCAATGGTTATTTTAATGTTGATGATTAGCCAATTAGGTGCTTAAACATGTATCGTTTTAATAATTAGAGTTTGCCTATACAATGTTTTCTCCTTCTTGTTGCTGATTTAGCTCTTTATACTGTCATTTCTTCATATCTATAAATGACAATGCATTTCCCTTCTTTCTCAACTCATTTATCATATCCCCCTTCTTCTTCTTTTGTTCAATCCTTATTTTTGCTTATAACAATTCCCCCTCTCTCGATAATGTTATCCACAAGGTTGAATATGCAAATTATTATTGTATATTGTAGAGATTTCCTATGAAAGATCATTAGCCTTTACTGATGTTCGTTGTATAAAAATTTAGACAACATGCTAATTGTGAGGATTAACCAATTGCTTATCCAACACAATATTTATATGTGCAAAGTGGTATATTTCGAAGGAGGAATGCTTGGAGACACCAATGCATCATTTGAAATTCTTTTCATCAATTGTGAGACATGATAAGCGGGATAAATTTACTATCAAGAGGAAGTTTCAGTTGATACACAACTAGTCCAATACATTTCAGAAACTTGAAAGGGCCAAAGAATAAAGAAGACAACTTCTAGGATGACTTATATTTTTCATTATATTGTCTACAAGGTTAGAGTTTTATGTAAACAAAGTCATTAACTTGAAATTCCTTATTAGTTCGATGGTGATTTGTAAGTTCCTTCATGCAATTTTTACCACGTTGAAGATGAAATTACAATACTTGGAACATAACTTCCCTGTCCTTCAAATCTCGATCCACTAACAACACATGAGAGTCTCCTATTAAGTATAAAATATATAATGGGAGAGAATAATCATACATTGCTTTAAATAGCATAATGGAAACGGTTGCATGGAAGGTCATATTATATCACCACTGCGTCAACGTTAACCATTTGCTCCACTGATTAGGGCATCTAAATTTATACTGTGGAGATATGTCTCCAATATGCAACTAAATAGCTATTTCTCACCTTCTATCTGAAGGTGGTAAGTGGTTAAGAAATGTAAGTCCAGGCCCTATATGCGAAAAAGTTACTTCCAAAATGAACTAGTAAATATTACATCTCAATCACTGGCAATAGTCTTTGGCAACACATTAAGCTTGAATTCTCCTTATATGAAAGCTCTGGCTTCCTTAATTATTATGTATGGATGAAGAAATGGAATGAAGTGAGAACACTTTCTCAATTTATCCACTATTAAGAAAATGGTTGAGTCTCCTTCTAATTGTGGAAGACCTTCTACAAAATTCATGCTAATGTGTATCCACCTTTCCTTTAGAATAGTTAAAGGTTGTAAGAAGCCATAAGTAGCTGTTGTTTCTTTTTTTTTTCCTAACAAACTTCACATCTTCTCATAAATTCATTAACATCTTTATATAATTTTCTCCAAAGGAAATTCACACTCAATTTCTTATATGTTCCTTACCACCCTGAATGTCCTTCTTGAGTTAAAGCATGAAATAACTTGATGAGCTTTTGTCTTAAAGTTAATGGAATCCCCACTACCAATTGTACTTTCCATTTTAAGTGCCCATTGTGCCACATATAACCTAAGTGTTTAATTATGTAGGTGAATTATTACTTAATCAACCTCAACCTCCCTTTAATCTGTTGAAATTTTTGGAGTATATTCATCTATAGTTAAGAAATTGATAGAATAAATAACTTGGAGCTAGTAACACATGATAAAGAATCAATATCCAAATTAACATTGCCCCTCTCATAAAAAATATATAAATCAATAATTAGCTTAGGAAGCCAAGTTTATTGGAAAGGTTTAGCTATCCTCTATTCTATCAAATACTTTAAGCTATTTAGAACACAAAATGTCTCCCTGTCAAGCAATGTGACCATTGTTTGATGTTCATAACTAGTGCTAGAAACTTGCACATCTTGTATAAGTACAATACCTATTACTTCTCCATAAGCATCAACTTGCGAACAAAAGGCTGAGTGAAATTTGGTGGATCCAATACAAGAGATGATGCCAATGCATTCTTTAAACCTAAGAAGGCATTAGTAGCCTCCTTATCCCACATAAATGCATTCTTATTCAGCAAATTGGTTAATGGCTTACAAATTTGTCTATAACCTATAACAAACCTTCTGTAGTATTAATATAATCCTAAAAATCCCCTCGATTGTTTGGTTGTTTTTTATTCAGGCCACCGTTGGATTACTTGTAATTTATGAAGGTTAGTTGCTACTCCTTCACAACTAATTGTGTGCTCCAGATATTCAACTTAAGTAGCACTAAAAGGATAATTAGTAAACTTTATATACAATTAATGAGCTTTAATATCTCAAACATTTGTTGTAAATTATGATAGGTTAGTATATCATCAAATAATAAATGTACAAATGTCTTCAAGTGAGCCTTAAATATGTGATTCATCGAGCTTTATACTGTTACAGGGGAATTTATCCACCGAAAGGGAATTAACAAGAATTCATAGTGGCCTTTGTGTATCTTGAATGATATCTTATGCACATTGTCCTCATAAACCTTTATTTAGTGACACTTAAAACAACAATTCGTCTGTAATTATTCTAAATCATCTCCTTTTTTTGCTCAAGAGATTATCAAGAAACCTGACACCACATCTTCTATGGAAATAACTCTCTCTGTTTTCTTCCTAGGAACTTTGCTATCCATTTACCTTCTTCACTCTTCAATCTAGCTCATACACCTTCCACCAAAACTTTATTGTTCCCTTTTGGTAGTTGTAAACTATATCATCCAAAATGGATAGCCATTGCACAATTAAAACCATGTAATTACCCCCCAACATCAATCACTAATACATTAGCGAAAAACTCTGTACAATTCATTTACCATATGAAATTGCAACAAATATAGTTACAATTAAGATGCTTTCCCCTTCCCACCATAATAGCAATGTCCTTTTATCTCCTCTAATTCTCCACTAAACTTCTTTAGTAACTCCTTATACATAAAATTGTGAATGCTTTCTCTATCGATTAATATATGAATTGTTCTCACATATACTATTCCCTTAATATTCATTTGTTGGTATTTGGCATCACTAACTCTAGCAATGGCCTACAAGGATATACTGGGTTATGTAACATCTTCTTCATTCTCCTTTAACTCCTCAAATTCCATCTCATCCTTTAAGAACATGCCAAGTAGGTATGATCCTAGTATTACCAATCTTTGAGATGAAAAATCAAACTCAACATAATAATCTTTGACAATACATCTCTACCTTAACTCCTTCAATTCACCAATTAGATCTTCAAAAATAGCCTCACCAAACCTCTATTCCAATGCTAATAAGTACTCTGCCCAATTAGGAGTTTCCCTTGTCAATATGTTGTGAAGATATAGTTCATGCCACATCAGTGCTTGACCCTCTGAGTGCATGGCCACTAACTTACCTTCACCTCAAAACGGGGTCCTATCAACTGTGAAGAATTGCTCACACTAGACCCATGCTCCTAGCCCATCCCCTGAAATTCAATCTTACTAAAACTTGTAGGCATTGACTAATGTCCTTAAACTAATCCCTCCACACCTCTAATTTTAAGAACACGACGATCCCCATACCCGCCTCCCAATAATTCTGCATCATCCTTCTGATACATTGCATAATTCATTCCTTATAGTTCATATAAGTTTATTTCTTAGTGAAGCTCCAACTCCTAAAATTGATTGTGCAACCCTTCTTCAATCCTTCCCCATTCTTGAGCTTAAGTTCCTTATGCCATGTTGCCACTTCCACTTGAATTGATTCGACTTTATTACCAAATTGATGCAATTAATATTAAGAATTTGTATTTGAGATTTAGGGCTTTTATCCTTACAAATGATAGTTAAAATCAGAATTCAAAGAGAGAAAGAATGAACAAATGAAAGAGGGAGAAAAGTAGATATAATTTTGTTAATTCAATTTCATAGTGTCTTAATTCAACAACTATTTTAGTCATTAATAATTGCCCAATTAAACTTTTACACTTGCATTTTTTTTATCAACTAGAGTTTGCCCATACAATGTCTCCTCATTGTTTCTGATTCAATTGTTTCTGATTCAACTCTTTACAATGTCACTTCATATCTTTAAACAATAACATATTTCTCTTCTTCTTCATCAACTCACTTATCATATCCTCCTCCTTCACTGTCAGCCAAAAACTTCATCATCATCCATGAACAACTCCTTCCATTGTTGCAACATATACCTTCACCAGTATTTCTTGCTCTATTTTGTAGTCACGCTTTTTCTTTCATTCTTCAAGTATACAAAAGTAAATCCTTTTTGGATGCTTAGTTATATTAAGTGACCTAAAAGTAGTACCAGAATGAAATCAATAACAATATTAGAAGAATGAAATCTTAGCTTTCTTCTTTCCTCATCAGAAGTATCCTCTGAACCTCAATTTCATCATTAAATAAATTAAACGACACTCCACCAGATACGAACTATAGTAAATCACGAGGTGCCTCACCGATTCCATCATTAAAAAAAGATCTTCAAACTCTTACCCATATGTCCTAATAAATTATTTCTATTGGCATAACACATTCCTTATCATTTGCGGAATCTTCCAAGTCCAACGAAGGTAGACGGTTATATTTTGGTTATGGGATCACAGATAGTCCTTAATGTTGTCCAAACTCTATTTGTTGTTATGCTTACCTAAATTGCTAAGGTTGCTGAGTTAGGTCAACATAAAATGTTTAACCTAATTGTTTGCCAGGACTTAGACATGCAGAAATTTCCCGGGGCAGGCAAGACATTAAACCTGTCAGCTCCCACCCCACGGGAAGAGATTCACACCACAAATATAACACTTAAACGCAAATACTTAATATGGAGTACTGTTTATTCAAACTAACAACCTCCCTTTCCTGGATGTTGTCACTGAATACAATCGCGATACATTTACAACCCATTCATTAACAAATAACAAAGCTAAAGAGGTGTTGTCAAATAAGCACAAAATGACATACATGATCTAATTAAAAAAAATGGCCCTCCCAACTTTCTGCAAAACTAAAATATGCTATCATTACAAAATGGCAGAAAATGAATCGAGGGGAGGAAGAAAAGAAATTGAAAATCATGGGCAAAACTCACTCCTAAGGCATGATCACAAGCAACAATGGTACCACTCACACCTATATTCATGAACTGCAAACGGTGATATGCCAGTCAAAGTAGGCCATGTATACAATTGAAAGTATAACTTTTTAAAAGAGCAGTGAAGACCATAGTGATTAAAAACCCATAAGTTAGGCAGATAAGAAGCAGAGAGACGAATTTCCATTTAGAATAAGTCAGCTTTCTTTTTCTGCATGTCCTGCTTCCACTTCGGCAACTTATAGAATGCTTCTTTTGCCATCCCAAATACAGTCTGGAAATCATCTTCTGAAAGATAAGCCTGCAGAATGAAATGGACGAAAATCCTTGAAATGCCAATCCAAGAATCAAATTCAGATGTAATCACAATGTATACCAGAACAAACCTCTCTTCTCTTAAAATCAATCCCAGTTACAGGAATCTCAGAATGAACCTTCAGTTGATCATAACTGAATGTAGACTGAATGCTTTCATCACCTTTCTCATCTTGCTCAGCATCTTGCTTTGGCTCTGATTCGTCCACATTGCTGTCAGATATGGATGCAGGTTCCTCAATTTCCCTGACTTCTGTATCTTCAGAAATTTGTGCTTCATAAACTTCACTTTTGTCTTCAATTTTCATAGCAAAATTACAGATCCGTAAGAGCTAAAACAAAGTGAATTTCAATTTAAAGAGCATCATCAAAAGACTGTCACTCCTACAGAATCAAACGACTTCATGTGACTATTTTAATGTCTCTGTGACTTCTTACAGTTGAAAGAAAAAAGAAATTTTCTTTACCTAAGGAGCCAGCCTCTGAGGTAGGAGTCTGTGAGGGAGAGCCATCTGGACTTTGCTTCTTCTTTTCTGCAGTAAGAACGGATGATAAAGCAGCTACGGCTGCAGCTCTTTGTGACCCCTGACTTGTTCCAGAGGGCTTTGAAGGAGTTTTGGTTCCAGAGGATGAATTAAATGCTGAGGATAAGGCAGCCAAAGCTGAAGCTCTTTGTGTTGGTCCTCCTGAACCATTGGACCTATCCTGGTCCTGTGGATAGATTACAGCACAATCACCGCACAAAGTACCAAATTTTGTTCGGAGAGAAACAATATAAATAATAAATTTGCTAACAGATACAAAAGCTCTGTTACAGGGCATTATTTCACTAAAGAGTAGGATATAATCTGGATAGAGAAACTGTAACAGGAAAACCCCCATGAGGCACAAAAAGTAGAAGAAGCTCAACATATTACATATTCAATTTGAGTGTTACAGGGAAGTTCAAGGAAACAGAAAGGGTGCAGGCAGAGTTAGAAATTATTCTCAGCTGAGGAAATTCTCATTAAATCTAAAGTGTTTACAAAAATAAATAAATAAAAACAAAAATGCCAATTTTTAATAAATCTTTTAGGTTCCAGAGAGCTGAAAGCAATTAACAAGTCAGAGAAATCTTATTATGATGTACATGAATCTTATTATGATGTACATGAACTGTTAGGACTTTGTCAGTGGTGTCAAACTAAAAAGTGATTTGAAGTTAAAAACTCTAGGAAGACGCACTCCACTGGTAATTGGATTTGCACACACCAATGGGGAATTTGGGCTGTACAAATACACTACAACGTATGTAGCAGTCAAAGTTTGGAATAGCACAGATAAGCCAAACACCACTATATTGTTAGTTACACAGAGAAATAAGTGTTAATAGAAATGAAAAGAAGCCATAAACAGATGCCCCCTTTCCTCCCTTTCTTGGTCCCAAAATGTTAAACCAAATAAACTTCCAAAAGGTAAAAGGAAATAAACATATAAAATATGGGCAACAGTGGGGCAGGCACATATAGCTATGCCCCTGGAGTGGACGTATTCCATAAGCATCTTACGTAGGCATCTTTTACAACAACAGTTATAATTACAGATTTCAATGGAAATTTTCCTATTCACCAAGTGGGTTATAATATCTAAAGTATCGACCACAGGTCTATATGGCATCCCCTCTTGACTGTCTCCATTAAATTATGCTATAACCTGTATTGTGAGAACAAAAGTTTGAAAAACTTGTGACAAGATTAAGTAGGGGATCTAACAAGGGATATAACTAGTCAGTTCTGTATATTTTTAATGGAGAAAAAAATGCCAAGTGTACTTCAATGACAAATTGAACTCTTTCTCTTATCGTTCGTTTTGCAACAGGCTGATAGTTTGGGTAGTATTAAGATAAAAGCTTCAGAGAAGCCACTTTAATAATAAAAACTAGTTACAAAAGAAAGCACCAAATTACTACCTTAAAAAGAACAATTCACAAGGATGACATGTATCAAGCTGAAACAATTAAAAGAACATCCAAAGGCCTCATTCATGGACAGGAGAAAATAATACTTATACAAAACGTATAAACAGTTCACTTACTGGATAGGCTGACTTGTCACTAGATGGGTTAAGAGCAGATGACAAGGCAGCTAATGCAGAAGCTCTTTGGGTAGGCCCGCCTTGATTTCCATTGGACTTTTCCTGTCATGTAATAACATAGCATTGCTAGTGTCTGAAAATAACAGAGTCCACATGCAAGGTTCTTGTACAATTAAGACAATTCAACCTGAATACCAACATCAGATGCAGAATTTCTGACAAACACATTTAGCATGTGTGGGGGAAACAAGAAAAAGGAAGATCTCAATGACATATTCCCCACTATACAAAACATTTGCAGGTATAGAATCAAAAGAAAATATTGCGTGAAGAAATTACTGCTAAAATCCACGGAGAAAAAGAAGTACATTCACAAGAAACAGATGCACATTCATATAATTTCTAAATGTTAGATCATGACATTCAATTTTAAAAGGTAAGTTATTCCATGAAAATATTGTAAAGATTAATAATAGGGCTAATAATATAAGAGATAAAGGAAGAGAGTCATGATATCCTTCTCAATGGAGAAGAGAGTGGAAAAGGGAAAAATAATCAAAAGAATAAACATGTTGCACTGGAACATCATAGCAACATTTCTCCCCTTATTTCTCACATCATCATAGTGAAGCAAGAAACCAAGAATCTACCTCCACAGCTTGGTGTCCTAAACCAAAGAGCAATGCTATCTTCTTTTGAAATGAGTTTCCTTGAACCTGAAATTTATGTTGGGAATCGATAAATAAACATCAAAACAGCAAAATTTCATATGCAATGCAATAAATAAAGCGTATCTCAAGAACAAAAAACATAAATTCTTTGAGGGACCACAAATGAAAAGATTTTAATCAGTTGCAATCTCATCCTCAACAATTTATCTACTAGACCTTTTTTCTTACAAGGCATATCCTCAGAAAAGTAGGGATTATATCCAATGATGCAGTTCAAGCATGCAATACTATATAACAGTTTTTGATGCTATCTTATAGTTGCAACTGAATTCTAAGCTCTTCCAAGTTTAATGTTTACGAATAGATGTCTCTAATCTATTTTTCGTAGGAATAAATACCATTAATATATTTTTTCCTCCACTTTTTCTCTTCCATCTATGCCCACTAATTCTCAGACAGCCTGATGGTACCCACTTTAAGAGTTTCTTGTTAGGATCTTCGGGAGAGAGAGAGAGGATTATTCCAGAGGAAGGATTTAGGTATCAGCTGAGGTGGCTAGTTAGTTATAACAGAATGTACCTAGGGAGGTCATAAAGAGGGGAAAGAAGAAGGGAGGAGGATAGGCAGAAAATTGAGAGAGAAGAGTGACAGAAGGATTCACCTTCTGAGGAGCAAATCTGCTCTGGTTAGGGGAGAGAAACTATTTTTCTCTACGATAGTGGTGTAAACACCATACTTATACTGCTATATTATAGTAATACTCTATTATCCTAAGGATAGGGCTCTATCATTTCTTCATCTCATTGCCTCCATAACAACTTTTTTCAATAAAATGTTGGCTAAGAAGAAGACCAATCAAATCTGGTCAAATATTTTATACGAACTTAAATAGTTTGTATTTGACACCAAGACAAAGCAGTGAACAGTGATTTAAAACACATAAGATTATATACTTCTTGATTAAACATTTGTAATGATTCTGTGTAGTGGCATACTTTACAATTATCTCAACTCTATAAAAGCAGCCCGACAAACTCATTCCAGCATTCATCATTCACCATGAAAAATTATAGAGAGACAAGATAATAGATCATCCAAAGCTTAACAATGATTTGATAGCAGAGCACATACAGTGGCTTTTGTAAGATCCCATGAAAAGTATGTTGTGAAAAATGAAGGTTCATTTCCTTCACTGACTTTAAACAGAGGAACATTTAGTGGCAAACCATCGAGCGATGCGGCCATATCTATATATTTCTGCAAAAGGTAAAATACAGTAAGTACATTATGGCAGGAAAAATCTGAAAGAAATGATTTTTGAAAGCTTACCTGGCCAACATCAAAAGCATTCTGCTTTTCTTTGGGATCTACTGAATGACCAACCCAAATAAATACCTCAGCATGTGTGTCAAGTATCAATATGTCCTCTGTCAACAAATCATCTTGAGAGAAGTTGTAAACTTCCTCAATCTGCTCAATAGAATACAACAGGCTGATAAGTATTTGTCTACACAGAACTTTCAGAAGCACACAAAGACTAAAACTCACCTGAAATCTCCCTGGAATAGCAAGCAGCAAAATTTATCATAAAAGGTTGGTTAGAATTTACTTAAGGGCATGACCGTAAGATGTAATTTCTTTCAAAAGACGCAATAAGAGAACAAAATTACTAGAATTCTAATAACCAGAATAAGAGACACCTTTGTTGAGTGAATATGAAAATAAGTGGGGATCCCTGAAAGTTTCTGGAGAAACTCTTTTGCTGGTGTAATTCTGTTTGCCCCCAAGTGCAAACCAGAAAGATGAGCTTTCAGTTCCTTCTTTAGCATGTTTGACAGCAACGCCAGGCTGAAATATGTGAATAGTATTAAAGACAAATGAGGAAAATACCCAGTATGTGAAGAACCTCTTTTTTCTTTTTTCTGTGCAAGAAACTCCTTGGAACAAATTTTCCAAACCCCCAACCCCATCCCACCCAAAAGAGGATTTCAACCCATGCTCTCTTGATCTTGGGAAGGAGATACTAACAGCTTGGCTATTCCCTCAATCTGAGAAGAAACTTCAATTGTTTCTTGAGATCTTTCTCAGGATAATTCCGACAGCAAACAAAAGATTAGTAATTGAATGATCAATTTAATTGCAAAGCTTCAATTTCTCTTTTAGTACTTCCACATGGAGCATATTTAAAAAGTAATAAGAAAAGAATATTCATAGAGACAAAAAGACCAACTAAAAAATTCAATTCAGATCTGAACTTAAAAGTTTCACCCTACTTGACCTAAACCTACATATGTTCTTCAAGGTATAACCATTTCAGTTGACCTCATACTCCAATTCAGTTGAAAGCCAAACCAAGCTATTCAAAAGTTAATTCAACTAGCTATTTAACCAGTATTATCAAAATTATAGATGAGATATTAGCAACTATTTAGTCATTATACTATCTTTCAGAACATAGAATACATTCACATGTTCCTTTCAACAAAAATGTTCATGGGACTACCTTCAAAAATTCAGAAGCCTTTGCAGCTAGCTGCTGCTGCTCATAAGTACTCTGATTCCCATGCCACAGGAAAATTGATGAGCCAGATTGCAGAAGAAAACACTCTACAGAGTTTAATGATGTTGCCACCTAAAAAATAATAACTTTAGTGGACATCTAACAGATAGTTTCCTTCTGTTGGTTATTAGTCAATTAAAACAATCGCATGGGAGGCAGCAGGAGAAAAGGGTGGACTCAAAAGATCAAGAAGTTCAAAAATCATGGAGATGTCTTGGAAGTATTTATTAAGGAAATTTTGAACTTTGAAATGTGACATGATTACTAAGCACCAAAAGATGAATTCCAACAGAAAACCATAAGTTGGGTTTTAGTTTAAGCACAATAAAACTTCATTCAGTTAACTAACCTATTGACTGTCACAAATTCTAACATTATTAAGGATTTCTTAGGAAGAAACCATGTAACGTTTAATTTTACAATGTCTATTAATCTTCTTAATTGACTTGCTTCGTTCTATTTATGTTCTTATGTATATAAACAAATGAATTTTGAATAATCATGTTAACCTACATGAAAAATGACATGCAACTAATTTTTCATAAACAGGTTCAAACTGGTGACATTTTCGGCTTCCATTGATTAAAAACAAGTTTCCTTTAACCCCCTTCCAGACAGACCTTTTGCTCTGATATATAACTGCTTTTGCTGACAGTGCTACCTATCAGCTGGAGTAGTAGTACTACAACTGGTAGCCTCCTAGGAAATCACTGTCATAGATCACCCATCTCTTACAAAAATAGACAATATAGAAGACTATTAACTATGGAAAAATATTTCAGTACACATTATCTCATCACATTTAATTTTTCAAGCATTTCAACTTAGAGGAATGCTCATATGCATTTCCACTTAGAGGAATGCTCATACTATCTGGTGACTGTGGTTCCTACCTAATTTGACAAGTATTACCTGACTTGAGGTTTTACTAGTACCTAATCTAACATTCTATATTTGCAATGCTAACTAGTTTTTGACAAATTTCATCGTTAATTTTGACCTTTAGGTTCTACTTTTGTCAGCAGTCTTCAAGTTTAAATTACCACAATTCAAATAATTATAGTGTTCCCATAAATTTCTTTAATATTCTCAAGAATCTCAACTTTTCTTTGATAAACGATAATTTTAATAAATTCACACAAAAAGATGAGGACTTATAAAGCTCATTTTACAAAGCGTTCAGGCTTGCTTTACTTTTTAAACATTCTAATTGAAGGCTTCTCAATAGATCTTGAACTTCAATTTCATGTTTGTTTTTCGATCTTCAATTCTTTTGTGCATTGGAGAAGGGGCATGGGGATTCAAAAAAGGGAACCCTTCATTGAAAAGGATTGAAACTATTTGATGCGAGCATGACTAACCAATCAAAGAATAGCTAGGAGAAAGAAGCTTCAAGAGGCTTTGAATAGGCTGATTCAAGATATATACGCAGATCAAGCTTCAACAAGCATTCTAGAAAGCTTACTAGACCCAAACAAAGACCAATTACAAATTAACATGATCAAGCTAAGGTTGGAGAAGATTTGGAAGCATAAGCTCATGTATTAAATCTAATTTAGTGTCCTATCTTTGTTTTATTGTAATTGGGCCATACTTCACTTAATTATAAAGCTCAAAATGTGTTTACTATGATTTTTGTAGTTCATTGCTAGTTTTCTATTTGAATTAGGACTTATTATGGGACTAAATTATATGATTAGAAAAGGCCCTAAAGGTGGTAATTTCCTGTGTCTTACTATAATTTAGTTATAATAGAACCAGTAGTTAGTTTCCTAATTAAGTAACGACAATTAGAGTTCTATTCAAGTAATAATAGTAGTTAGCTTTTTACTAAAGTAGGAATCTTGGTTACACTTGTAATTAGATGTTTGGTACATTTTTATGTTAATTTTATATGAAGTAGACATTTCTAATCAACAAAGACAGATTGATCAAATTTTGGGATCAAAATCAATTTGGGATTAAAATCAAAAGCACTACGTTAGATAATGCTAGATATTAATCAAAATTTGTCACCCTACTTTCCAAAAAAAAGGAATTATTCATGACTCATCATCATTGACAAAATAGGATTATTGAGAAGAAAAATGGCATTTACTCATATAACTCATGCTCTACTGTTTCAAGGGAATATTCTAAAAGCCTATTGGAGGGGAGGCAATTCTAATTGCCACATAATAAATAAACTTCCCTCACGTGGGTTATACGATATATGATAGAAGTTCCATGGAAAGCCTTAATACCTATTGTCCTAGCTTCAAAACCTCAAATGGGCTTTACTCGTAAGGTATTTGGTTGCACTGACTTTGTAAACCCATTGTCATCAAATGTGTACACAAAAGGGGTAAAAGTGCTATAACCTTTCATCACAAAAGTTCTATACCTCAGCTGATGTCAAGTCATATCTTCAAGGGAAGGCATCAATGGTGAAAGATGTATTTTTGAATCTTTTGTGGCACTTGACCATCAAGTGCCCGTCCGAAAGCTCATGTCCATCCTCTAGTCCAATTTGTATCCCATAAAAATCATAAATCTCTCTTGTGTCCATCCATGTTAAGATTTTCCAAAATATTCATAGGTGTATTCCTCAAGAGCAATTGTTCCAGAATTGAAACAAGTCCAAGAATCCAATTAAAAACTATGGAAATGAGTCCATAGTAAGAACTAATCCTCCACTGCATACACAATTAGTTGAAACACCCACCTTCCTATTGTCATTAAGAAATTTACTAGAGTGCATGAAGAGACCAATACACCCATTGTCTCACTATGCATCTCTCAAACACTTGTCACCAACGTATAAAAATTTCATTGCAAGTCTACCTACCATTTCTATTCCTAATACTGTTTCTAAGGCATTGTTAAAAAGGGAATGAGGAAATGGATGTGCTAGAGAAGAGAAGGATATGGGAGACTTTTGATAAACCAAAGGGGAATAACATAGTTGACTTAAATGGATCTTTACACTAAAATATAAAGTTGATGGACCACTACAGAGAGATTAAGCACAGTTAGTTACTAAAAGGTACACTCAAACTTACGAGATTGATTACCAATAAATATTTCCCCGGTGGCAAAAGTAAATACTTTGAAGATTTTGTTATCCTTCAAAGCTCACTTTGACTAGCAACTTTTGCAGTATGATGTGAAGAATGCCTTCCTTCATGGAGATCTAGATGAAGAAATCGACATGAACATTCCACTAGAACTTGAAGAATACACAAATAAGAAAGTTTGTAGGTTGAAAAGGGCTATATGGGTTGAAACAATCTCCTAAAGCATGGTTTGGTATATTTGCTAAAGTTTTGAAAGTATCAAGATATAACCAAAGTCAATGAAATCACACTCTCTTCATCAAGTACACACAGTTGCATGGGGAGTAATTGTACTTACTAGTGTATGTTGATGATATTATTTTAACTGAAAATGATGAAAAAGAAAAAAGGGAATTAAAGCAACGAGTGATAAAGGAATTCAAGATAAAGGAGTTTGGAAAATTGAACTACTTCCTTGGTATCAAGGTGGCATAATCCTCAGAAGGAGTTTTTATATTTCAACATACGTATGTAATTCATCTCTTGAAAGAGCCAAGAAATATTGGGTGCAAACCAGTCTCTACCCCAATGGACACAAATCGTAAGCTTGGAGAAGTGAAAGAAGAACTAGTTGTTGACAGAAGGATTTAGCAGCCTAGTAGGTAGGCTCTACACCTTGCTCATACTTGACCTAACATAGCATCTCAATAAGCATAGTTAGTTAGTTCATACATGATTCGAGAAAGTCACATTTACAAGCTGCACATAAGATGTTGCATCACTTAAAAGGCTATCTAGGGAAAGGAATTTTGTTTAACAAGAATAATTATCCTAACCTAGAAGCCTATACTAATGTGGACTATACATGATCTATAGTGGACCAAAGATCAACCAGAGATTACTGTACTTTCCTTACAGGCAATTTGGTGACTTAGGGGAGCAAGAAACAAAATGTTGTGGCTGAATCATCAGTAGATTTAATTGTTCTAAGCACGTGTGAGTTGTTATAGCTGAAGATTATTCTAGATGACTTGAAAGTAAAGTGGAAAGGTCCTATGAAACTCTATTGTGACAACAAATCCACCATCAATATTACTCATAACCCTATTCAATATGAAAAGACAAAGCACGTTAAAATTAATAGACATTTCATCAAGAAGAAATTAGAGGAAGGGCTTTGCATGCACGTCATATGTTCCATTGAGAAGCCAACTAGATGATGTTTTAATAAAGGGGTTGAACAGTTCAAGTTTTCATGATATTATTTTCAAGCTAAGAATGGAAGACATCTATTCCTCAGCTTGAGACGAAGTATCGAGCTGTATATTAGTTGTATACCTTTTCTAAAAAGTCAATTTCTTCAAATCCCAAAGATTGTGTGATCCTAATAGGATGTTCTCCTTTTCTAGGAGAATGTGGAATCCTAGGAGATTTTTTTTTCTTTCCTATAAGAGTGTGGAACCCTAAGAGATGCATTCCCACTTTTAGAGATTGTTTCTTATTTTTCTTCCTACACTAAGGTGAATAATATAACCATGTAATTCTGAATTATATGTAAGAAGAAAATTTATTTTCCCTCCTATTTTGTGTCATCTTCTACAGGCAGATAAAAAACAAAAAGGATGTGTATATAATATATTCAATTGAAGTTGTGAATAAGATCCTACTTGCTAACTGGTTTTATAAGATATTCAATGACAGAGAGTCACAATGGGTTGACAGTGTACTAAGCTTGTGATGTATCCGAATCTCTTTTTTGTTCTTGTGGTTCTGGTGAAAGTATCTTTGTGTTCAAATTTAAAGATTCGAGGACAAATCCTTTCAAAGAGTGGGGGAATGATGTAAGCATGACTAGCCAATCAAAGAATTTATTGTATATGCCTAGTGGATCAATTACAAGAGATAAAGGATGAGAATCCTAAAGAGCCTTTGAATGGGTTGATTCAAAACATATTTAAATCAAGCTTCAAGGAGCATGTCGAAGAGGATTTTGGGAAACTTACTAGACCCAAACAAAAATCAAATACTAGTTAAACAAGATCCAAGCATGTTGGAGAATATTTAGATGTATATTAGGAATATGATTTAAATATAATTCATATAATGTTAATTAAATTTAATAAAAGTAGAAGCAGTAATAACAAATAATTTCTTAGTTGAATAAGGAATATTAGAGTTCCATTTCAAGTAGTATTAGCAGTTAGTGTTAATTAAGAATCCTTAATACACTTGTAATTAGAATATTGCACAATTTTTTTGCTCACCTTATATAAAGGGGATGTTTCTACTCAATAAGTTTAGTCGTTAATATTAAGAGTTGCAAGTGCTTTATCTCTTCTTCTTTATTGAACTTTAGAACTTATCAAAAAGTTTCTTTTCATGTGTCATTCAACAAACTTTATGAAACTGGTTCTTTATTTTTCATAATCAAGGAGTCAGTTCATGAAAATTTTGATTTAGCCTTTCGTATAAGATTTTAATCTTATTCAAAGTTCTCTAGGTTTTATTCTTAAGTAGTTGCCATCACTATTATTGCTAAGGCTAAATTAAGAAAACTAGAAGCATTATCATTATTTTCAACATGATGCAAACAATCATATTAGTGTTCCCTCCTTCTCCCCCATCTACTAAAGAATCGAACACTTATTATAGAACCTAGTTTCCAATAACAAAAATTTGCAGTAGCATGATACGCTTCAACTCTTCATGCTCTCATCAAATCTCAACTTCAACAACATTTGACCATAAGTCTATAATGTAAGCTCACATCTAAAATATCTCCCTTTTTTAATTACATCAAAAGTATCTAGATACAACTTGTTCATGGAAGTGTTGGACATTAGTTGATCCTAGTTCCTGTTGTAAATATTTCAATGAGATGACAATGGAGAAGATAATGAACAATGCTGGTAGAACTCTTTCCTATGCTGGTAGACTACAGTTGGTTATTTCTGTGCTCTCAACTTTTCAGGTGTATTGGTCTAGTCATTTCATTCTTCCCTCTTCCATTATCAAAGACATAGAGACTAAATTAAGGAATTTCTAGTGGTCTGGGAATATTGAGTCTAACTCTCAAGCAAAGGTCAAATGGAGTGACCTCTGTAGACTTAAAAGAGCGGGTGGCTTAGGCATTAAACATTTATCTACGTAGAATAATGTTCTTATAGGGAAAAGAATTTGGTTTCTTTTTAATGATAATGAAGCTATCTGGGTCAAGTGGGAGCATACCATTATTCTTAGACGAAAACATTTCTGGAGTGTCCAACCTAGTAATAATAGTTCGTGGAGTTGGAAGAAGCTGTTACATGTTAGGAACCTTATTGGGAACTAATTCAGATTTAAGATACGAAATGGGGCTTCTACTTTCTTATGGCAGGATCCTTGACATCCTAGAGGTATCCTGAAGGATCTCTCAACTTCCAGAGTAATCAATGGATCGGAATTACCTATGAGTGCAAAAGTTTCTAATGTTATCAGAAACAATATGTGGACCTTGCAGGAGGCCACAATTGAGACCATACGCACCATGGAGCCTTTGTCATACCAACCAGAATGCTCCCGACTTGACAGAGTGGAATGGCTAGCTAGCTCCTCTAGAGCATACACAAATGCTTCGGCCTACACTGTTTTGAGACCTCCCAATCCTCGTGTTCCTTGGCATAAATTAGTCTGGCATAAAAGAACTAGCCCAAGGTACTCCTTCATCTTGTGGCTAGCTTATCTTAATAAGTTGCAAACGAGGGATAAACTCCTCTTCTCTTATGTCCCAAATCACTGCTCCTTGTGTTTCTTGGATAATGAGTCTATTGACCATCTGTTTTTTGAGTGCTCTTACTCGAAAATAGTGTAGATACATTGTCTAAACCATTTTCAGATCCACTTACCTAACCTGATAAATCTTCAAGCCATTCTTAATTGGTTTAACCATCCTCCAAACTACAGAAATATTGACCTCAACCTTTTTATCATTCTTCTCTCTGTTATTGTTTATAATCTTTGGTTTGAAAGAAACCACCGAACCTTCAAAGATACAATCTTGGAAGTTGGGAGCATTAACACTAGAGTGGTTTTTCAAGTTATAGAACATCTCAGCTCAAACACCGAGGGAAGGTGGTTGTTGGTGTGGATTGTCTTTTTATCTAATGTTTTGTTTTGCAGGTTTGAATCCAGTTCATGACAGTTAGGAGGTCCAAAGAGGAGATCAGGTTCTCCTCCTCGTCCTCGGTATCTTAAAGCAATGGAGATCCTATCCTTCAGCAGAATAGGAGAGTCCAGGTAAGAAGTTTCAGCCTATGAAGTCTTATCACGATATTTTCTGGTTTTAGATGCTGAACTGCTTTACTAGTTTAGTCTGTAAATGTGTGTGTGTCTGGTTAATGTTGTACGCTTCCGGGTTTCTCCAAGGATGCCCTTGGGTGGAAGGTATAAATAGGTCTTGATTGTAGTGTTCTGCTTCTTCGTATAGATTTAGTGTCCTACTGTTATTCCTTGAGGAAGCAGCCGTTGTAAAGGTTTCTTGTTTCTCTTAGGTCTGTTTGTTCATTTTGGTTTTGGAATGAGATTTGCACCTTTAGGTAGTCTCTAGTTTTTGTACATAACTCTTTTCTGTTGATTTATTATAATTACTGATTTACCCAAAAAAAAAGGTGAAGATTATATTTAAAAATAGTTCCTTAATATACATAGTTAGGCATCAGAAACCAAGCATATGAAAAATTGGGAAATTTTTTCAATCAGGTTAAGGAACAATTTCTTCAAGTGAATTCCAATTACCAATTCAAAGAATTCTAATTTCTAAAGTAATATGTAAAGACAAGAATGAGGAATGAGGAACATACTAGTAGAGGAGATCATTAAGGAAAGGTTATGTATCAATGCAAAAACTAATAATACTTTTCAGAAAGAAAAAAAAAACGTGTAAGATTACCAGTTACATACCGCATCAACTTGCTCTATCTTATTGTTATGTATCGAAGTTCCAGAAACCCTAAAAAGTGCAACACTATCTGTAGTGTAAGTTTCATCTGCCACTCCTTTCTCAGCCACAAGATTCTTGTAACCAGAGCTCAGGCCACCCTAAGGTGATCATATTAAATAGTTAACCACCCTAGATTGTCACATATCCCCATTTTTAGAACTTGTAAAGCAAAAGCTTGCAGAGGAAGTTCACAATATACCTTGAGGACTAACATAGGCTGAAAAAGTGCAACAAATTGTGGTGGCTCCTTACCTTGGAAAATGCGACCCTATAGGAATCATCTATTATAGACAAGTCTAGATATAACCTTCCAGCAATTTACAACAAATAAAGTCATACCTGAACAGGTCTACCTTTAAGTGAGTTGAACATAGTATTTGCCAATTGAATTGTTGTATTCTGGTCTTCCTATATTTGAAAACAATGATTGAGAATAAAAATTGGAACAATTATTAAAAGAGATTCAACCACGACTACATATAATAAAAATTGGAACAATTATTGAAAGAGATTCAACCACGACTACATATAAATTAATTTCTTATACAACCATAGTACATGCTACTTTCAAGTAATTTAAGTAGAGAATTAAACATCAACTTGATAAAACTAAGGAAGAAAAACAATAGTGTAGCACAGCAAAATGCAAGCAACTAATTACTTCTATGTTGAAACTTGCATGCTACTAACAAGGTTACAAAATATCAAAAGGATATTTACATGAAGATGTTGTAGAAGAGGTTTGCAACTTATTATTGCCTCAACAAGGAAATAGACAAGTATGATGCCAATCTTAAGCCTGTACCTATTATGCAATGAATAGAATAATATTTTATACTAGAAGAGAATTGAAAAAAAATATGCCAGATTGAATGAGCTAAATATGCAAGACATTGATTGGATTAATGAAGACAAGGTGGCTAATTTTATGAAATAAACATCAATGATGAGTAAATAATTCTCGCTCAGAATCTGAAAAGATACCTATAAAGTTAAACTCCCAATGGTATACCATAGTTCAAGTAATCGAGAACTGGCTAAAGTATGAATGACCAAAGACAAAATACACCCTAGCACTACTCCTAACACCTTATGATACTTAAAAGTATTTGGCATAAGACTACATGTCCTATAAATAGGCAAAAGAAGCATCTTTGCTTCTAATTTCTAGCATAACCATACTAGCATTGTGGCTATGAGAAGAACTAAATGAAAATCCAAAAACCCTTTCAAGATATATGACCCTATGTGATGAATAATATTTTATACCATTACTATAGGACTTAATGGACCATGAAAATATTAGATAGAGGTGCTCTACTTATCCTAAATTTGAACTAAGATAAACACATTACCTCTATGCTATATTTTCCAAACCAACAGCATAGGAAGTAATCTTCTTTCCTATCACCTGAGTGATAGGTGTATAGGATGATATAACAATCCCCACTATAAAATTTACCGATATCCTCTTTAAGCAATGGAGTTTTAGCTCTGCCATTAATGCACCAAACCTGGGAAGGAACAAGAAGTAGAATATTAGTCTCGTGAAAGCTCCACAAATAAAGTAAATATGAGATAGAATTATGAAGTGAACCTCCATCTTCCCCCCTCCTTCAAGCAAAGGTGGCACTTCCTCACTTACAGGAGCACTTTTTGCCGTACCCTTGACACCAAGGCCTTGTTGCTTCAGCATTGCTAACATATGTAAAGGATCTTATTTAATAATGCTAATTATGACTATATGAGTCCAATCCAACTCCAAAGCAATATTTTTACCGGCTACTTTCCCTCTTCCCTCCTCAGCACCAGGGGCTGCAGATCCTGCTGGCCAAGAATCAAAGTTTGACTTGAATGCATGTGTCTCATAACCTTGAATAAGTCGTGTTATACGAGTAGCTTTTGGCCTGTTTTGGCTAACAACAAATCCCTGCAGAAACAGATGGAATATAAGCATTCCAAATGAAACAAAAAGGAAATGTGATGTTTGTACCTCGGCAGCCTGGATTGCAGATTTTCGCTCCTCTACTTGTGTTACACGGCCAACCCAAACAAATACCTCAGCACCACAGTCCAACAGATAGCTTTTATTGTTTTCTAACAAGCCTTTGGACAGTTCACCTTCAACAATCTTAACCTCGCCATCAGTGATGCTACAGGGAACAGTAATTATGATTCAGCAATCTATATGCACATCAGTCCAAAACAATGGTTATCTGGATAGCCATTTTTGTGTTTCTCCATGAAAAAAATTCCGAATCTTACAAGATGGAACCAGATCAGAATATAAACATATAAGTTAACTTTGAAAGCTTTAATCATTGGTATCTGCAATATAATTTATACTTAACAGTTGGCTACCATTTTCTACCACAATATTAGAAAGATATAAATAAGGCTCAAAAGAAGTCGTACTGAAATCAAGAAATAAAGCCTGCTTTCCATCCACACTAAAGTAAGGAGTTTTCCAAAAACAAAACATGTTATAACCTTAAAGGATAAGAAGACAAAATTTTCTACAACTTGTTCTGGCAGGAAAGATGTCATTTCATACATAGCAAGAAAGTAAGTTAAAGAAATATTAAATGATTCTAGGAGCCAGCTAATAATGATGAAATATTGACATTACACAAGATTTGCAAACGAAGGCATAAATAAGAAAGAAAATTGATATTTGAATTGATTGATAACAGAATCTACAGCTCAAAAGAAATATGTGTCAAATAGAAATGATCATAAATTAAAATTGACATTTTGATATAAAATAGAATGCAAATCCACAAAGAAAATAAGCATCACTCTTCTCAAACAATGCTAGTTTCTAAATACTCACTAATGAGCATAAAACAGATATTGAGGATTAAAATACCTATAAAGTTTAGCAGGAGCACTCTCTGGGATAATATCCTCTTCACTGGTAACCTTTTTGCCTATTGGAGCAAAACCTCCCATGAGGACCCAAAACTCCCCAGAGTCTGACTCAGTATCTAACTTCCCATCATCTAGCATTGCAAAAACCATTGAGCAAGAAAATAAGAAACAGGAATAGAATGTATATTTAGGATCTGCGTTTGAATGAAGATGAGTATACTTTCAGGATATACTCATGGCGGTGTCGCAAGTAAATTTCAAATATATATCCACTTACCAACAATAGCAACATCACATGTCCCTTCATGATACTTTTCCTTCAAAAATTGAATTACTTCCAAAGCCTTGGCTCTTTCTTGGATATTGGAATTTGCACCATTGAACTGATAAATTTTGTTCTCGGAATCCAATATAAACACATCATCATGATTCAGTGAGGAACGAGCAAAAGGAACCTACATGAAAGACATATGAAGAACAATGTTCCTTTGAGCCAATTTCTTGATTCACTGAAGGTTATATCTAAGCAAATTTCAATTTCTTTCACTAAATTCTAGTCAAGAGAATACCTGCTTCATCCGAACAACCCGTTTGCCTTTGCATATGTATAACCGCGTTTCAAACTCTTCTTCCTCGGGTTTTTTAAATCCAGAAGCAACTCCACCCTCTAATGGTATGATGCAAGGCTTAAAATAGGACAAAAATTTATCAGATTCATAGCCTTGAACTTCTCTATGTTGCACCGCACGTCCTCCAAGTGCTGCATCTAGTTCAACAGCTTTAATAGCTGCTGTTCCAGCTTCATCCTATGAAAAGTTTGTCGTAACATGTGAGACCAAACTCAAGATAGAGGAACAATACTAGATAACAGAAAGTAAGGTCATGAAAGAGAAAAGATAATCCAGTCAAGAAACACCTGAGTTGTGTCTCTTCCAATCCAGAAGTGAATATCATATATATAAGCACCTCCCTTTCCAGATGTTGTCTACAGCACAGAAGAAAAAGGAGAGAGAGATAAATAAAATCTGCAAAATTAAGCTTGCCCATGTGAATGCAAAAGATGCATAAGCATGCCATTGAACTACAGCGTGTCCAGATATAAATGACAGTGTAAAGTATTTGCATGTTTGCTCTGTTGGTACAAATCAATTGACCACCACAGAAAAGAGAATTTTAAAGAAAGAGCCAATATAATGGTATCACATAAATGGTGGCAACAAAAAGATGTACACTCAAGCCAAATCACAAAAATGTTGATTTCAGGATCTTGAACTAGGCAGCCACCCACCCTAACTTCCTTTATGAGCTTACCACACAAACAACCCCATAAAATGACCACACATTGAACACACACTCTGTACATTGAAAACTATAGTTCTGATCTGTGACATTGTCTAATATTCTATGAAAATAGATGCATAAGAAAAACTTATTACAAATAAAGACAGAACAGGGGGAGAGAGAAAAAGGTGCAGACGCTTATACCTGTAAGATAATGTAACAATCACCCATGTAGAACTTCCCATATTCAGACTTTTGCAATGCAACTGGCTGAAAATTCTCAATTCGCCAAATTTCAGTCCCTCTAAGTAATGTTAAGTTTAACAGTTTTCAACTGTGAATTGAAGCACTTGCAGAACTCAAAAGAAGTAATATCGTATCTACATATTTACTAATCCTAACCCAAGAGAGCTCAAGTACAATATTTGGCATAAGTATGATTTCATTTATAAAGTTGCTGCTTGTGCAAAAGGATACGGTCTCTGCCCCACTCCCTGAAATGCAGGGTCCAAAACTTTGGTAGAGCTAGACATAATCTGAAATGCTCCTTGAGACTCCTAATGGAAAATGCCAGCAATTTGTAATCTCAAGTTATCTGCTACCTAGAAATTGCGCAAAACTCAGTGCAAGAGGTAGAACTATGATTTTGAGCAGTAGCATATAAGGTAATGTTTCTACAACATGCAGCAAACACAATGAGGATAATTTCATAACCATCAAACATCAAGTTCAAGAATTTGAATTGCTCAAAGCAGAGAATTACTTCTTTATGCACGAACAAAGAGAAATACTTTTCCAGCTAGGTAGACAAGCAAAACCATAGAATCCAATAATAGAATGAAGTTGACAAAAGTTGTACGCCTAACCCATATAAGCTAGTTCGTACCTAATGTTTACTTGAGATGAGTAGGAGACTCAAGAACAACTTGCTACTTCCACTGTATCCTCCAATGAAATATACAATTTGGATAACTTATCTATTAACTAACAGAAAGCTATCAAGAAACAAGATTGTCTCAACTAGTCAAATGAAGTTATTGACTCCAAGACTAAATACAACAAATGGAGAAAATATGGAACGTACGCCATATACGTTTGTTTGCAATAGGCCTATTGATACAAAGTAGAAGTGTATAAAATTTCAAAATTTCTGCTCCAAATGGATCTAAATTTTCTTTCCATAATTCTACAAAAGCGCTCGCACCAATGTAGTCTAGGCACTGCATTATCCTGCATCTTCCATAGCAGTATCGTAGGGTGGCAAAATATAACTGGTAGTACCTAAAAGTGCAATCATGAATGAACTAATTTGAACAACTCATTTCTGGATCAAAAAGGCTATTTAGTACCTGCTACCTTCTACCTATACTGAGCATCACCTTCACATAGTTTGCATCAGTTCTATGCAGATTTAGACAAAGTATGATATGCAGAAAACATCAGCATTAAGGCTACAGAGACTAAGTGACAATTTGCCAAGAATCAAGTGGGAATGAAATAGAGCCTTAAATGTTTGTTTGACAAGGAATAAAGTGGCTTCAAATATGATATCAGATAATAGAAAGGCTTTCTATTATGAGAAACTACTCATGTGTTAGTGGCTGAGGGCAGAAGACTTATAAAGAAACAAGAAATGGAATGAAGTTATCATCCATTTGTCTATCCCGTTCTTGATAACCAAACTGGAAACAAGATCTTCATACCCTATCTAATTACAATCCTAGACCGCTCAGACCATAACCTGCATTTAATACTTGAGTGGGAAATTTTCTGGAAACAACTATGTAATGCCCCAATGTCTGTACTCTGTATAAATAATATCAATCAAGGAACCCTCTATTCCTCATGGAAAAACCTTAAACATGATAACACTGAAACGAAGTTGGTATTAGAGGGGGTTGAATGAGAGCACAGACAACAGAAGCAGACCAAATATCTGCATGGTCAATTTCTTCAGCTGCGCGCACTAAAATCCATATGCTAAACATTTCTCTATCATGCAAAACGGTAATCACCTTATATTTGATTACTTTTCTCTAAAGACGCCATAGAGATATGTTTAACTAGCATGAAATCTCAACGTTATCAGAATGACAGCAATCACTAGCTTGGCTCAAAACCTTGGGTCTTTGAACCAAAGTTATGAAAAGAACTACAAATAACCAATCAAAAGCCAGCAAGTTGATTAATAACTTTCAAGTAATAACCGCAAAGAAGGAAAATCCGATCGGCATGATCACGTGCTAGAATCTTTGAAAGTAACAAACGGAAAAAAAAATGTGGATTTCATTTGAAGAATGAGCTCATTAAGATCGCAGGTCAATTTCGAATTGGACTCATGCATAACAAACACATCACAAGAGAAACGATCAAACAAAATTAATAGACAACAAACAAACAAATAAAAAAAGCAACCAAGCAACCAACGGAGGAGAAAATCTGAACATCAGATCAGAAAGCTTAGATCACGAAAACAAAGCAACAAGAGGACAAGATCACAGATAGCCATGTTAT
This sequence comes from Erythroxylum orinocense, assembly GCA_025531955.1. Lineage (NCBI taxonomy): Eukaryota > Viridiplantae > Streptophyta > Magnoliopsida > Malpighiales > Erythroxylaceae > Erythroxylum > Erythroxylum orinocense. Next base: position 20,658,415 of record JANZLX010000004.1, on the reverse strand, counting down.
TAAACAAAAGGAAGACGAAAAGGAAAGAGATCTAACAGAATTATCATAATCAGAGCACCAAACCGGGCATCATAGACCAATGACAACGACCACAAGGACAATTCATATATACCAGGAAAGTTTTTCCGGTTAGGATGATGACGAGGATGGTGTGCCTTTGTACAGAGAGAGAAGATTAGAAATAGAAAAAGGAAAAGAAAAGAAACTTGTTTTTGGGTATTGGAGAGAATGAGGATGAAGAAGTGTCAGAGCTGGCAAATAATAGGAAAAGGAATGATATATATATATACACACACAGTTGGTAAAGCAAAAAGTGAATTATTGGGGTGTGTGTGTGTGTGTGTCATGGGACCTGCCTTTTTTCTTTTTCTTCTTTTATGCAGAGAGAATGATATGATGACATATGTGGTTGTTTAACTGTAATGTTAAGGAAAACAAGTGGAAGAAATGGAACACATCCCATCCGATTCCGACCCCCACCCCACCACCCATGTTTTTCCATCTTTTGTTTCCCAGCGGTGCCATTGCACTAGCACCAGATTTTTTACTTTTCCGATACATTTTCTCAATAATATCCTTGTCCCGTAATTTCATAAATGCTATCATGCTCCGCCTAAAGTTTTACTTTTTTATATTTATAATAAATGTCGTTTTACAGAAATGTATATCTATTAAGAAAGTTAATGAAATGTTTGATATACCTTTATTAATTACATATTAAAGTGTCTTGAAAATATAATTTGTGTAATTAAGATGTGAGAGAAATTAAAGGTTAATTTTGAAAGTAAAATTATAAACATACATACAAAGTCAAAAATGACACTTATTTTAAATAATTAAAATATATCTAAAATGATATTTATTATGAATCGGAAAAAGTAAAACCTTAAAGATACAACTACTCATCTAGGCCTTCATATCTTCCTCATAATGTCATAAATAGAATCATGCTCTGCCCAAAGTCCTTTTTCTTAGATGTACAACTACTCATCAAGCACCAAAAGATGAATTCCAACAGAAAATCATAAGTTCAAGCACAATAAAACTGTATTCAGTTAGCACACAAACTCTAACATTATTAAGGATTTCCGAGGAAGAAACCATGTAACGTTTCATTTTACAATGTCTGTTAATCTTATTAGTTGACTTGCTTCATTGTATTTATGTTTGAATAATGACATGCAACTAATTTTTCACAAACCGGTGCTATTTTTGGGTTCCATTGATCAATGACAAGTGGCCTTCAACCCCTTTCCAGACTGATTTTTGCCTGATATATAGTTGGTTTCGCTGGCAGTACTACCTGTCGGCTGGAGCAGCAGTCCTAAAATTGGTAGCCTCCTAGGAAATCACTGTGTTGCATAGATCACCAATCTCTAGAAAAAATAAACAATACAGAAGACTACTAGCTATGGAAAAAGAATATTCAATATGCATTATCTCATCACATTTAATTTTGCAAGCATTTCATATTATCTGGTGACCCTGGTTCCTACTTATTTTGACGAGTATTACCTAATCTAACCTTCTATATCTACAGTACTAACTAGTTTTTGATAAATTTCATCCTTAATTTTACGACCTTTAGGTTCTACTTTTGTCAGTAGTTTATAATGTTACTGTAAATTTCTTTAATATTCTCAAGAATTTCCATTTTTCTTTGATAAACAGTAATTTTAATAAATTCCTACCAATTATAAATTATCTCCACTTTACTTTTTAAATTTATAATTAAAGGCTTCTTAGTACATCTTGAACTTCAATTTCATATCTACTTTTTGATCTTCAATTCTTTTGTCCACGGGGATTCAAAAAAGGGAACCCTTCATTGAAAAGGATTGAAACTATTTGATGCGAGCATGACTGTTCAATCAAAGGATAGCTAGGAGGCACGAGTGTCAAGTATGGCGAGCGAGAGCGAGCACCTAGCATGGCGAGAGCAGGAAGAGAGGACTGCATGCTGCTGTGGAGGACACTGTAGATTAATTACATATTAAGTAATCTGCCGCTTCTCAACTTCTGCCTCCCCCTTGCTTTGTCCACTGTATTAGTAACCCAACAAACAACGAATGGTAAGTGACCTTTTTTTTAAGAAAAAGCCATATATAATAGCCTTACTTGAAACATAAATAAAGAAGAACATTACTAGGGATGCTTGGTGGTTTTTAGGGAAAAAATAGGGAGTAATTTATAGGTGCTTAATTGAATATGAAATTATTCCATAACACTTAGTGATTATTGACTTGAAATTACTTAAAATATTCACTTTGATTCTTATGTCATTTTAGGCACAATTCAAAAGTAAAGAAATTAAGTGAGTCGAAAACACAATATTTTGACCATTTTTTGAAGATTAATTTTCACTTATCTTTATAGAGACAGAAAAAAGAAAATTAAAAGACAATAAAGATGGAAATACAAAGAAGAAGAATCAAAGTTGCAAATGGTCGTGCATGTTGCCATGCAACTGCGTGAATTTAATGGTCCATAAATAAAACAATTGGAGAAAGCAACCAACAGCTCAGCAGATAGGTAGCACACTAAGGCCAAAATGCATTGCAGAAGCAAGGAGCAAAATGCAGCGCAACAAGTAGAAGCATGGAGAGAAGACAACGCAGCAGCAGACAAGCACGCCAAGGCCGAATGATGCAGTAGTAGACTGGAACGTCTACGTTCAACACAGATGTTTTAATTAAAACGTACAGTAACAAATAAGGTAAAAGGGGGCATGAACGGTAAAGGTGTACCAACAAATAAATCAGAAAAGAGAACAGTAGCGTATAAGATAGGAGGCATAAGAGCACGAGCAGAGAAGGGGCTTCAGTGGAACATTTTTTTTAAGGAGCAAAGTTATGATCATTTGGAGAACCATGGAGGGGTAACGTCCTGACACCGGTTCAGAGTTGATATCGATGCCAACAACTTGGGCTAAGTGTATTTCACCGTTTTTGTTGTTTCTTTCTCTCATTAGAAATTGATTGTGTTATCCTATGTTAATTTATTTGAGTTTTGTGTATGGATAATCATATTCTCCGGTTATTTGTGTATGCACCCATTGGGTATTGTAAAAAGATGATTTTTATGTGTTCATTGAATCGTTTATTTGTAAACCCAAAGTTATAATTTTGATATAATCCATAATTGTTATATTGAAATTCATATGTAGTGACTAATGATTCGTAATCATTAAGGATAACACAATTTAGATTAAATGATGCATCGTATGTGGTTATTGCCTTGATTAATTGGTTTTTCTAATTCGTAATGCTATTGCCTAATTGAATCTAGAGATTGTATCCTAAGTTATTCGATAATTAGATTTAATTAATGACCATATCTTGATTAAATACTACCTAATGGAAAACTCAGGTTAATTATTAACCCACAATTAATAGTTGCTAGGAGAGGTTCGAGAACAACGAATCAATGAGATATATGTAATTAGGATGTAGGTCGAGATTGAACCAAAGAATTAGGTCTTTACCTAATTTCTCACTTTTATCATTTTTTGCATGTTTTCTTTAATTTGTTTTTATTATTCTAGCTTTATTTTATTTTCTTATTTGCAAAATCCAGACCACCCCCTTAACCTAAACAACGATTAATTTTATTTCAACAACTTTACACACATTCTTTGTAGGATAGACCTAGACTCATCACTGTTATAGTAGTAATCTAATTCATTTTAACTAACATTACGACGCACTGTCAATTTTGGCGTTGTTAATGGGAAGTGTGGTGTTTTATTTTTTTGTGATTTTAATTAGTGTTTTGTACATATTTGTTTTAAATTAGCTCTTTTCAATTATTTCGTAATCCTGGATGGAAGTAATTTTTTCTTTAACTCTTACTCTCAATCCTATAACCAAGGTTGGACTAATCAACCTAACTTTGGTTATGGATGCAATAACCATCATAATTACTTCCATAACAGTTTCTAGAATGCACAACAATTCTCGTACAGACCTGAAGTTTCTTATCACGATTCAGGTACACCTCTGGAAGAATTGATTAGTTTTATTGCTAATACTTTACAATTCTAGCAGGATGTACAACAACAGTTCCAATAGGATATACATCAACAGCTTCAATAGGGTATACAATAACTCCAGCACGATACAACGTTTAGACTCCACAATGTGGCAAGCCAAATGGGTGAGATGGTAGCGAGGATCGACTACCTAGAATCACAAATAGAAGAGAAGCAACCATATTAACCCAAGATTGGAGCAATTAAATGAGGACAAAAAAAGGTGAAGAGACATTTAAGATCTTTCCAAAGTGTATAGACTTAGTCAAGATTGAAAATCAAAGGATAGGGAAGATGCTGAATATGACGGATCATCAATTGAGACCCTATCCTTAAGAACCTCATGTCGAGGAGCTGCATGTGACACCTGAAGATCACAAATTTGTAACGTGAGGAGGGAACACAGAGTCGAGCCAGGAACCTTAAATAAAGGCGCTTCTTGGAGGCAACCCAAGGAAAGTAAATTTCTTTTTTTACATTTTCGCATTACTTTTTATATGTATGTATGTTTTTAAATTTGTTTATTTTATTTGTTTTAAGTTTTCAACCAAAATGAGAAAAAGAATAAAACGAACAAATATTTTCTCAATTTCTGTTGCTTCTGGGATTTATATTCATGATTAACGTGTGAATTGACTAGAGAATTTCATAGCAACTTTAGTACATATTTTTACTCTTGTGATTAGTCGATATGTATTATCTTTAAAAGAGTAGTGACTAGTGGTAGACAAAGCTGGTGAGATTTTGAGCCTTATTAGATTGATGCATCTATATCAGTCTTATTGTCTTTTGATAATATGTGACCTTCATGACATGTACATCTTGACTTTGCATTGAGTTTCTATTTGAGACCACATTTTTATCACATGCACTAACATGGAAATGATTAGGCATTCTTTGTTTCATAAGCTACATTAGCCCAATAACCTATCCCATTAACATGATTTTTCCCTTGTTAAGCCCCCTTTGAGCCTTATTAGCCTTTCTTTTTGTATCAATCACATTACATGCTTTATACTTAACTAAATGTCATACCCAAGTCATAAAGCTAGTGGAACATTTGTGATTGTTGAGTTTGTGGATGTACAAAATTCTAAGTATAGGGGCGTACATATGTGTGGTGGTTATAATGTTGGGATGTCATTTTATATCTTATCATTGAAATTCTCATATTGATGTAGTTTATTTTAATTTTTATAAGAGAAAAGAAACGAAAGGAAAAGAAAGAAAGAAAAGATAAAAGAGAAAGAAAAAGAGAAAGAGAAAGAGAAAGAGAAAAAAAGAATGAAAAAGAAAAAATATTTAAATAAATGTATCAAAGAGGAATTGCATATGTGTTGAAAAGTCGTTTATGACTAATGCATCCTCCTAAAGTTGTAATGAATGTGTTATTGGAGTATGTTGAATATGATGTAGATGTTGGCTTGAAAGGTTAACTCTTTAGTGGTTTCAATGTATTGTCATCAATTGTCTGAGTGATTCCTTTGGATTGGTATATGCTTCATATGGTTTATGTGTGAGAGCTGAATTAGGTTATGATATATAAATGTTGCATTTGTCATAGCTGACGGTGCTTAGTTTTTTATGAGTGCTAACTTGTGCACTTGATGTCACATTAAGTGTTGCTTTGTTTCACTAGCTTAATGACTTTCAAGTTACTTGACCCAAATACATCTTACCTTACCTTTACCCACATTACAACCTTAAAAAGTCCTTTGATTCATTATTTTTCATGAGAACATTAGTGGTGGAGAAATGAAATGATATGCAAAGTTGTGTAATGACATGATCGTGAGGGGTGTTAAGTGTACCTATGGATATATTTTAGTTAAACACATTTTTTTAGTCTACCATTAGATTGCTCAGTTTTTGAAGATGATGAATGTTGATTGATCATGAGTAAAAGCTTCAAATGTTGACCTTTTGCTATGATTTTTGAAAGTCATTCATCTTTGCTTATAATTATATATTCTTAGAATATATGGGAATTGAGTAAATGTTTTTGGGTCTTTGAGCTTTATTTTAATGTTTTGCTCGACAACTACCAAAAGTTAAGTGTGGGAGAAATTAATAGGTGCTTAATTGATTATGACATTATTTTATAATACTTAGTGATTATTGATATGAAATTACTTAAGTTTCTCACTTTGATTCATATGTGATTTTAGGTACAATTCAAAAGCAAAAAAGTTAAAGTGACTCAAAAGCACAATATTTGAACCATTTTTTGAAGATCAATTTTCACTTGTCTTTATAGAGTAAGAAGAAGTTCAAAAACATCTCTCAGGTTGGAAAGCTAAAGGGTTATCTATGGCGGGCCGCATGACCTTGTGTCAGTCGGTATTTGGTGCCCTTCCCCTATACACAATGCACACAACAAAATTCCTAAAGGGGTGCTTTCGAAGATTGACAGTTACTGTAAACAGTTTCTCTGGGGTACAACCCGCGAAAGACATCAAATGCACCTAGTCTCTTGGAATCAAGTCTGTTTTCCTTGACGATCCGGGGGATTGGGGTTAAAGAACTTGGAGGCTATGAATACCGCTCTCCATATGAAGCTGGGTTGGTCGCTCTTCATGGAACCTGGCAAGCTTTGTAACAAGGTTCTCTGTGCCAAATATCATCTGGATAGGGACGTCCGCATGGAGTTGGTCGCTCGCCCTGATTCGTCCCCACTGTGGCAAAGTATCTGTGCTATCTTCCCTAAGCTACGGGTGGGTACTATTTGGTCGGTGGGTAATGGACATCAAGTGCGTTTTTGGTATGATAATTAGGTGCATGGGGTCTCTGGCAATTTACTCTCTCATGCTATTATTGGGGTCCCTGAGGATCAGCTCGAGAAGAAAGTTTGTGATTATGTCAATTTCTAGGGGGGCTGGTCCTGGGAGGAGTTCAGTAGGTTTCTGCCTCAGGATCTGATTTTGCTTATGGCGGCGACTCTCCCACTTCATACCTCCCAAGAGGTTGATCGATTATGCTAGTCATGGGAGCCTAGTGGCTGTTTTTCTACTTGTTCAACCTATCGTCTCCTTCAACAACCCCTGTGGCCACCGAGGACAAGGATCTGGACTTTGGTTTGGGACTGGGAAGGTCCTCTCCGTATCCAAACTCACCTATGGTTGATCGCCAAATCGCGGCTCCTGCTTAACGGCCGGCGCTTCCAGCTCTTCCTCACGGATTCTCCAGCTTGTTCTGATTGCCTACTCCATGAAGAGAATTTAGCCCATGTATTCCGAGACTGTTGACATGCACGTAGGGTTTGGAATCAACTTGTTGAGGCACGGCAGCAGCACACATTTTATTGTAGTGACTTTCCTACTTGGTTTGAGCGCAATCTTACTAATGATTATGGGTTCCAGAGTGCTAGCCTTTGGCCTTTGATTTTTGGGGTTGTGCTATGGAAATTATGGGCATGGCGAAATGAACGATGCTTTACTCCCGACTCAACTCCAGTCCATCACATAAAAGAAATTCATTCCTATGTTCAGGAAGTGATTATGGCCCAACCTCTGCATCGCTTTGTCTCTCCTCATTATATAGGCCACAGGACACGAGTAATCGCAGTCAGTTGGCTGAAACCACGAGAGGGTTGGGTCAGTTTGAACACTGATTGCTCTTCTAAGGGCAACCTAGGCCTGGCCACAGCTGGGGGCTTGATCAGAGATGCTAGTGGGCGATGGTTGGTGGGCTTTGGTGCTCACTTGGGGGTATGCACGTCTTAACAGGCAAAATTATGGGCAGTTTATCACAACCTGCATCTCACATGGTCCTACGGTTATTCCCAAGTGGATCTGTCTATCGATTCAGCCTTGGTTGTATCCTTCCTTTCCAGTGAGCAGCCTCAGATGGTCAATCCTATGGTGTCAGTCATCAAAGAACTCCTTTCTCGAAACTGGGAGGTGCTAGTGCATCATGTTTTTCGAGAGGGTAATCGATGCGCAAATTGGTTAGCTAATTATAGTTATCAATTGCCACTTGGAGTGAAATGGTTTCCTGAAGTCGTGGATGGACTTTGGCCCTTACTGTTAGCCGACTCTGTTGAAGTTGCACTCCCTCGAGTAACCCGCATGTAGTTGTTCTTTGAGGCCACGCTATCTGTTATGCCAGCGATCTCCTACCTCAATCTCCCTTGATTATCACCATCGTCAGGGTTGTTTCCTATTCTCTGTGGTTAATAGTGATAATGTCAAAAGATTGACTCTTCTTTTCTCAAGCTTTGATTATTATGGGAAAGAGCTATTTGAGTTTAGTTTGAGCGAATCGAGATAGATGGTGGAGTTGTGATGAATCGACCAACAATCACGACGGGTTCAGGTATAGACGTTCCAATTATAAACGACAGTGACAAGTACGAGCTGGTGTGAGATATTGGGTCCAGGAATTTCGAAGTGGCAAGGTTGATGAGGGATAAGTAGATCATCGAGCTTGTCGCCGTCAATTATATCGAGAGAGGTGAGAAGATAAGTCTCTTTGAAACGCTGCGTTTGTTGCTTCTAAGTTCTAAACAATGCGTTTAAACGCAGTCCTCCACCCCAAACCCACCGTAAAATGCGACTAACTTCATTTTTTAATTAGAAATGCCACGTCATCTATGTGTGGTCTCGCTTTATTAAAATTTTTAAAAATTTTAAATAAAAAATTGTCAATTCAGCATTTAACTTCAAGAGTTTTTTTTATATTTTAAAAATGTCACGGTTTATTTTGAACAATTATAAACGTTAGAGTTCATTTTAAATGCACTAAAATGCTAAAGACTATTTCATATTTCAGTGTAAATATTAGAGGCTAAATTGATCTTCCAGTCGTTTAATTAAATCTAACATGTATAAGTTTTAAGGGTATCTATCTTATGTGGCAAATCATGTTAACAATATTAATAAAGATGCTAACGTCAAGTTAAAATTGAAAAAATTAAAAGTTTGAGTATTTAATTGTCACTTCTTCAAATTCGTACTATAGTTACAAAATTGAGAAAAATTTGAGATTTATTTTATAATTAATCTCTATAAAAATTCAATCGTTAATTATAATCATGTCTCTTACTATCTTACATCTTTCATTATATCACACATTACAAAATAACTTTATTACAGTTAATAAAAAGCAAAAGTTTTTACTAAAAACATTTTCAATTTCACATTATGCTTAGAAATGAGTATACTATCAAAAATCAAGAAGTATCTTAAAAGATATTTTAAAAGGATAAGAAACAAAAAAATTTATATGCACCATTTTTTACTATGAATTTAACTTCTCACGAGATATGAAAGATAACGAAATGTAATTGTAAGTTTGTTATCATGTTACAAATATTATTTCCTAAATTTAATTTTTTGTATTTACAATATTAGTTTCTAATGGTATCAATGAATAATATAAGAAGGCAAAAAATTATTTTCTAACTTAGTTGTATATATTCAATTATTTGATTATATGTTAAATCTTATGTTTAAATGATTAACCATATATTAAATACTTTTTATATACAAACTACAATTAGTAAATTGTGTCTCCCATAAATCAATTAACAAATTAACAGTGTAATGAATTAATCTGGATCTCAATTTTTATGATTATTTTAATAATAAATAATATGAAAAAACTTCATTTTTTCGTGAATTCTTAATGTCTAATTGTTTTTAGACATATATAAATTCAACAATACAATCTATTTCATATTTTTCTGCTAATTTTAGTTGAAATTCCCACAAATTTATATTAATTTTCCTTTACAAAATAAGACAATTCCAATAAACAAATTTACTAAAAAAAATTACCAATAATAACAACTCAACAAGTCAATGCAATGCAATTCACTACAAGAAAACAGCACAATTTGTGACGTAACGTCTCAGAATACAATTTGCGATGCTTTAAAAAACGTCGCAATTAACATTGTCAAATACAGTGTAGGCAAAAAGATTTCTATGACATTTCTCATAAAATGTCACAGAAAACATGGACATTCTACAACGTTTTAATTAACGTCATTCAAAGATTGATCTTTCTGTGACGTTTCTAAAAACGTCATAAAAAATCACATTCTACAACATTTTTGAAAACATCACAAAAAATCATTCTGCAATATTTTTAAGACGTCACGGAATGCTTTATGTGATGTTTATATAAAATCTTTGTAATTAGTTGTATTATTTTTTAATTATTATTTTTCCCTTTTTTAAAAAAATCATTTTAATTTAATAATTTTTATTTTAATAATTATTTTTTAAAAAATACAAATTTAAATAATTATTTTTTAAAATACAAATATTCCACTACAAGGGAAGTTTGAGAGGAGGGCAACAAACAGCTGCAAACGCCCGCCGAATTGACCCTTGCAGTGAAAATGTTTGTGGATCACATGTTAAAAGTACAATATTCCAACGCAAGATCAAAATTACGGTCACTTAGACGTTTCAAACTCGCAATTCTCGAAATGAAACAAAAAAGGTTAGACTTAATAATATATATCCCATGTTCTGTGATTTACTAGAGATACATCCACACAACAGAGACGACGACCAAAAAGATAGCAGACACAAAATTTTGGCCACTAAAGAAAGAATCAAAATCACTCTTCCATTAGCTGATTCTCCTCTGTCATTGCTTGGTGAACCTTGACTTGGATCTTTGGGACAGTGAGAGAGGGATCCTTCAAGAGAGCAGCTGGGGCCTTGATCAGATGGATGCTCTGTTCTAGTTGTTTTGCTGCCTCCATGCGCTCTCTCTTCTTATTAGTCCTCAATCTGCGCAAGATTTAAGAACTTGTGAGTTATCATATTTCTTAACCTTTCAAAAGAAAGATAAGTGGAAAGACAACAAACCTATTTCCAATATGTTTATCAAGCCTGTCTGATCTGATTTTATCTATCTTCTTAATAGCCTTCAAAGTGTTCTCGGCAAGAGTTCTGTCATATCTCTCCGGTCTATTGCGTTTCCTCTCAAGCTCAAAGGTTGAATCCTAGAACCATACATAACCAGTGAAGTAAGAAGAAACAAAATACCAGGCTTGCATGAATAAACAAGTTTCAAATGACAAACATGGATCAAAGAAACCATGCTTCACCTGTGTCATATCCTTTCCATGCAACCTCCGATACGCCTTGGTCCATTTTACCTTACGAGGATTCCTTTTCATCTTAAAATTCTTGTGGCATTTGGATCTACAAAAACGAAATATCTGCAAAAACATTCACTGTTAAAGAACTAGTGACAGTCACAATCATCTGGTTTCTATAGAGCAATTTGTCACTATGGTTCCAAGATATGACTGTATGCTTCTAGATGAACAGCTCCTATACAACTTAAAGCACTTAAAAAGTTTTCATTTTTTATTACGTACGTTTCCTCAAGGAGTTGATTGAAGAACTAATTCAATATCTTTCATATTTGCATAATAACCAATAACTCAATCATTCAAAGGGCTAGAAGAAGAAACAACGAAATGAGGAAGCTTTTTCAATTAGATTTTACAGACATCAGTTGCTCAATTGCTTCATATATCCACTAATAAAGGGGTTGACAATAGAAGAAATGTCAACCCATGAGAAACTAATAGCAACAAACTTAAAACATAAAAAGGCACAAAACCCATGAAGGGGCATTGAAATTAACCAAATTGAACTACATTAAAGAAAAGAAAAAGAAAAAAAAGAACTTTACCTTAGCATCGTTGCGGACAAACTGAATACCATGGCCCGGATATACAGTTGAGGAACAAAACCAACACTTCTCCAATCTCATCGTTACTGTGATACAATAAAATAAAGCCCAAAATTTTCTCTGAAAATTTTAAAACCAAACAGATTGATATGAATCCCTAAGTTACATAATCGTTCTGAGAAAAGAAAACTCAAGCACAAGTAGAAAGATAAGATACGAAACAAAGAAATAAATCCAATTCCAAATGTTCAAGCTCGGATTATATTTAATAAACCTTTCAGAAATCACACAATACATGAAACACATAACTAAACTCATATGCACAAGCATTAGAAACAAACTTAAAAGACAAAAAAATCAGACCAAGAGCAATCAAGCTAGGGTTTGTGTTAGTTTCAGGACTTGGGCAGGTTGCGAATGTGCAGGGTGAGTTGTGCGAACTATAGGGAGACTAGAGATGGAAAGGGATGTGTTGTGGAGGAGCTGGCAGGTGACGTCATGGTAGAGCTGCTAATTGAGGAGGGTGAAGTTAATAGAGGTGCGTGCGATGATGCAAGTGTAGGGAGGTGGAGATGAAGGAGAGACTGAGTGAAGAACTCACCAGTATAAAGAGAGCAGTTGGATGAATAACGAAGGAGAGACTAACTAGGGGGGCTGCCTGATGTGATAATTTGGATGGAGCACGGCAGCTAAGGTTAGTAGTGGTTAGGTTTATTTTCTTCAATTTACTTCACAAGCTTATAAAATTTCATATTCACCGAGCTAAGGCAATATGGTACTAATGGTCTGAGTACCATTTTCTGGGACTAGGAAAGGCCCAACTGTCGATTCTAAGATCAAAAAAAAAAGTCCTTTTAAACTCATTGGTATTTGGAAAACTTAAATCTTTGATTTTTATCAAATCAGCTCTTAAAATTTAAAATGTTTGAATTTAAACCTCTGACATTGGCAGTGGACCAAACCAATGTGTAAAAATGTTTATTAAAAATATTTAGGGGTAAATATATAATTTTTGCCTATAAACATTGTATATGATTTATGCCGAGAAAATCTTAAAGTCCAAACTTTTGTCAATAAATCTTTTTGATTAAATTGTGCAAGTAGATGTTGTTGTATGCCCTAGATCCAATCAAGTAGTTATAGATTTTTTGACATAATTTAAAGACATTATTTATCTTTATGTTCTTTTTTTAATTATATTTTATGTTTTAATACTAAATTTAAAAATTATGTAAATAATTAATTTGCAATTAAAATTATTATGAGATTCAATTTATATTATATACTATTATTTGATTGTTCCTAATTATAGTCTTATCATGACAGGATATAAGTGAAACAATAAAACTATTACACATCATATTTAATTGAACTTATAAATTAAAATATGAAAATATTTAAACAAACATGTGGCTACTTAATAAAGGATAAGTTTATTAAACTGGATCAATTGTGAGGAAAAATGGAATAATACTTATGTTTCCTTGGATTATTTCATTATGATGGTCGCATAATTAATTCTTAGACTTAAGATTACTAAAGTATTTCGTGTAAGAATTAATATATTTTGATACTACTTATGACCTATTATATTTAAGGTAACTTAGTCGATAGTATTTGGATACAATATAAATCATATAGAGATAGTTAAGTAAGTCAATAAAGAATTTATCACTCTAAAGTAATTAGAGAGAATATTATACCATTCTTGATTAGTTGTAATTTAAAGAAATATCTAATCGAAGTAAATTGATATTTTAGAAAGTTATTTTCAAATATCAATTATAAATTAATTGTTCATTAGCAAGAATGCATATGATTAGATTTAAAAGTGTAGACACCAATTCCATTCTTTATATTCAATTGGAACACTGAATGAAAAAATAATTAAATTATATATCATAGCCATGAACGGACAAACCACTTTGACATTCTTAATAAGACAGTCATGACATATTGCTAGACATTAATCTTGATATATGATTATAAATTGTTTAATTAAAGAACTAAAAAAATTAAATGAAGTTTTATTTTATTTAATTATAATTTATAATAATTACCAACATATAAGAAACCTAATGAATAACACACAAAGAGCATCTTAAAAGAATAAATAAATTTAAATTAAGTTCAAGTTCAATGTGAAGTTTGAGAAATTTCAGGGATCAAGTATAATATATTTGATTTTATTAAAAATAAATTATAATTATAATTAAGGTTAAAGTTAAAGTTAAAGTTAAAATTTAATTATAATTATAATTAAAAATTTTAAATTTAATGAGAAAGAAATTTTAGTTTCTTTTTTCTATAAAATAGGAAAATATATATATAAGGGAGCTAGAATTCCTATATTTTCCTCTCAAATAGTTTGAGTCCTTTTTCTCTATTAAGTCGATATTATTAAAGACATCTGAAGAAAGTTTTTACAAGTATATGACTTAAGTACAAGTTAATCTTTTATTTATGGTTTATGTTTCTAAGATATTAAGTTGAAGAGATTTTATTGGGACATTATAAATTTTATTTTTCTGTTATGAGAATGATTCAATTATAGTTAGTTTTCAATAGTTTAGTTGTTTAACTTAGTTAAAGTTGCTTGATTGTTATTGATTTGATAAAGTTAAGGCTTAAAATTTATTGATGCAAAAATTACACAGTTTAAGTGTTGTTCCACATGCCTTGCCTTATATATGGATATGTCTAATGATGTTTAAGGCTTAGTTTTTTTGTTTACTTGTTTTTGGAAAAACACACACGTCTTCCACTTATTATGCAATTTTTAGAAACATTGGTTGAAGCTTGTCGTTTTCATTGACACTAAAATCGCATGGCCTAAGCATAAGGTTTAAAAAAATCCTCTTTTTTGGGCTATTGAAGGAACACATCACATGCCTCCTCGTGTTTTGTAATTGTTTTTATAAAACTTAAGATCTAAAAAACTTCTTTATGGAAAATTACATGTCTCCCAGAGCTTTAAGATTTTTGGAAATTTTCTTTCATAGTTATATTGATTTTTGGAAATCTTGAGTAATGTTTTGCATTGAATGTGGTTTTGGAATTCTTGGATATTTGATTTTGCATATGTCTATCTTAAATTAGTTTTAATTTTTTAAAAATAAGTTAGATTACTTGAACCCTAGATTGAATATTTGGAAAACTATGTTAAATGTAATTCTTGTTTTGAATACTATGGTTATGTCTTATGTGAATTAGTGATGGAGAGGCCTAGAAGCCTTAATCCAACACCAACAATAGCAATGCTAGTGATGGTGCATTAACTAACAAAAGCCACCCAAGGAAGAAGAGTGAGCCTAGAAGGAGTCATATGAAGCACAAGCAAGAGGAGCACAATCGCACTTGAGAAGAGACAGAGACAATAGAGTGACGAGTAGCAAAAACCCTTGTTTATTTATACCCAATGCATAAGATTTCCTACTTTGCGAGGGTCTAAGGAAGGTTATCGATGTACACAACTTTTATTTTGTATTTTTTAAAAACAGATTGTTTCCACTATTTGAACTTGTGGCCTTCTAGTTATAAAGGAGCAACTTTTACCAATTACTCCAAGGCTCTCCCTCAATTAGCAGAAACCCTAATATGTGAAAACTATTGGGGATCAATGCTTGATAGTCAAACCTAACAAAAACAAATTTGGCATTTGCACTCCCCTTTAAAATTTTTAATTTATTTTGTGCCTTTAATTTCATTAAATTTATTTTTCTTAATTAGATTAAGTTTAAATTAGTTTAATTCTTAACAAATCTAGAAAAGAATTTCCTAATGGTTTGAAAATTATTTTAAAAATGTTTCAATTTATTAGTAACATTTTTGAAATTTAGTTTAATTTTTAATAGTTGAAAAATTAAATTAAATTAGTTATCTAATCAATAGTTAGAATTAATTAAAGTTTTCAGTGTTTTTCATGATTAGATTATGTTCCACTTAATTTTAGCATATTAAAAACATAAATAATGGGTAGAGTAATATATAGAGACGATGGAAGCAGTAAGGAGATGCTAATCAGATGTGGGAGTATAACACCCGTATACTCGCTGGGAGGATATGCAAACGCTATACAAAACAATACTAAAATAATCTAAAACATATCAAGCATTCCTTACATGCATTTCAGCAACTCAGGCAAACATACATTACATATTATTAAATATTGTTGTAAACAAACCCTAATCTGCTTCATATATAATGAAGTTATCAAAATACATGCCTTAAACATAATTCATCCTGAAATAAAGTTATTACAAACCATTAAACAAAATACAAACTCTTTCATATTGACAAATACAGCTCAAAAACACAAATATACATCTTTCAAACAAAACAAATTCCAAAACAAAACACATTCTTCATTACCCATTGTGGTAGTCCTTGTTCCAATCTTTAACCTTCTTATCAGAACCTACACGGAGCCAAAACCACCGTGCTAAGCATATAGCTTAGCAGGGATAACTAAACATAATGCATAATAGAGACTGTTTCTAATAATCGTCTAACATTAAGTTATCCTGATTCAAATCATATCACAACAATTTTTAATTGCTCATAATACAGAATAATCCAAACATTATGTCTCATAACAGAATATGATTCATCAATCAATATAGAACATTCTTGCATCATAGAAAAACTGGTAAATATCATAACAGAATGTACATATATCATAATAGGATATGATCCTTTCAGATCATGGTTTGACTTATGTCAAAATAGAACCTGTTTTATATCAGAACAGAATTTGCTTATATCAAAACTGAACATGTATTATAATACAAAACAAGTTAGACTACTAATCATTTTTACAGAAGTGGGTAACGGGACCAGAACAGAAGATACTATGATTGGTATCTGAAACAGAAGAGACTTAAGCCTCTGAAATAGAAGACAGATAAGTGTCTAAAATCAGAAGACACCTTAGTGTCTAGTTACAGAAGACACCTCAATGTTTGATTATAGGAGCAATTGCAGATCCTTCTAGACATGCATATTTACCCACAAGTAGGATTTAACAATTTTAAAACAAACCATTTCAGATTTCATAATTTCATGTAAATGTTCATGTAGTGTATAACATATGACCTTATTCATTTGATCAAACTTAACATGCCTTATAAATACGAACATATGCATTAAAGCATCAACAAATGGATTGAGTCATTGCATATTATTTATATTCACACAGTTAGAAAGCACTTCCAATACAATCTCAATTATCAAACTCCTCGGACCATTGATGGTTCGGAATTATCACAATATCACAATCACAGAACAATGAAATAATGCATAACTATGAATTCATTTTCTTATGCTCAAATTGAACACATTCATTCTCACTTGAACAAACTCAATATTCCTTATGAACATAAGCATTTACATCAATATATCAAAAAAAAATTAAGTCATTACATAATAAATATAATCACTTAAGTTCCTAATTCATAAACATTCATAACTAGCACATTACTTTTGTTCTTTAAAACACACTAACATTCTTAAATGAACTTCATTCCTTTAACAAACTATAAGTTCCAAAATTAGATACTTTGTTATCAAATAACACCTTTCTAATGTTTTTACTTCAATTAAAAATCCAAATCTTACTAAACCTTTAATTAAACTATTCCACATCAAACTAGGTTTATTTTTAAGCTCAATTAAGTCCATTTAAACCATTATTAAGTGCCTTAAACTTTTATAGTCCAACAATTATCTAAAACCAACGTTTTCTACTTCCTAAGTACTTCCCATGACCGTGGGAATAAGCCTTATAAATCCCACGATTGTGGGATGAGTGAACCTAATTTGTTTCCAAGACTTGACTTCTTTACTTCCATTCAACACACCTTCACCAAAGTCCATCAATTTCACTTCAATTCTACCCTATTCATGCTTCAATACCTCATCAAATTCATGTACAAACCAATTCAAAATCATTCATAAGTAATTTACAAATCAATATCCTCGACACATCAAAACCAAACCAAAAGTTGTCAAACAAAGAACATTTTTCCAGCATTCATTTATCATCATCTTAACACATATTTTAAACCAATTCACTTATCATAAAACTTGTAATACTACATGCTATCAAGTTTAGAAATCTCTTACCTAATTACCTTCAAGTTTCTTATTCAAAGAACTAACCAAACTAACCTTTTATGCAACCCAAAACACTTCCGAAATCTAGGCAAATAAAAGATGATCTTAACACTAAGATGATAACAACATAAAAGGTAATGTAAAGTAGCTTTCTTGATGCAGTAACTTACAAGAATTTCAAGATAAAATGATCCCAAAAACTCTAGAAGTTGAGAGGAAATGAGAGAGTTTCGATGATGAGAGAGTGAAAAACAGTGAAGAATGAGCAAAATAGTCATTCCAGCAGAAACTTGCCTCATCCATTACTAGGTGTCATCAAGTTGTAACAACATATGTCACAATGCATGTTCTTCATTTGTCCCACATTGGAGCTGCAAAATGTCACCAATATATTAAGCCATTTGTCTCTCACTTATTGCTGCCACTTGTCAATTTATTAACTGTCATTTGTCAATGCATCAACTATGCCAAATATCACTAACTCATAGACTTAGTCATTCCAATTTTCATATACCAACTTATCTTGCCTCTTGACAATTTTCCTAGTCCAAATTTACATTTTAATACCTTAATTATCTAATGCTATCAATTAATTCCAATTCACTAAGTAGGATCCATTAAACCCAAAATTCAAGTCAAATGCAATTCTTAATAATATCACAATTTTTAACACCTATCATATATGTACTTTCATGAATATGTAATATTCCAACTAGGGAACAATTTGGGGCCTTACAGGGAGAGAGTGGCAATTTTTTTAAGGAATGAAACTAAAGTGATCTTAGGTGTTTCTAAAGAGTTTAGGGATAGTAAGATGGAGTCTAGGTGGTGGAATAAAAATGCACAAGAAAAGGTTAAGAATAAGAAGGTTGCCTATAAAGGTCTATTAGATAGTACACAAAAGTAAAGAGGTAAGTTATAGAGAAACTTACAGACTGATAAAGAAAAAAGAGGCAAAGAAGATAATCTTAAAACCTAAAAGTAAAGCTTAAGAGAAAATATACCAACAATTGGAAACTAAACATAGAGAAAATGATATATTTAAGTTGGTAAGCACTAAAGAACGAAAAGTGAGAGACTTAGATCAATTTTTTTATATAAAAGATAAAGCAATGTTGGTGTTTATGACTGAAAATGGAATCAAGAGAAGATGATGGAGATATTTATATACCCTTTTTACTAATGGCATAGAGGACAACATCTCATTAGGTGATCTTAACATATTTGGGAGATATCGTAACTTTACTTGTTGCTTACATCTGGGAGATATCGTAACTTTACTTATTGCTTGAAAATCACAAGGGACTAAATTAAAAAAGCTTTAAGGGAGATGAAGAGTACAAGACCAGTAAGGCTTGATGAGATACCTATAGAGATGTGGAAAAGCCTAAATGAAAAGGGTTTTTTAATGTGATCCTTAAGTTTACCAAAATGTCGAATTAGTGGAGACTTAGTCTATTAATTCCTCTATACAAGAACAAAGGGGATATCCAAAGCTATAACAACTATAGAGGCATCAAACTACTTAGTCACTCTATGAAGTTATGGTAGAAGGTGACTGAGAAGGGAGTAACCCACACATGATTTTTACTGACTTAAAGAAGTCTTCTGATAGGGTACCTGGGGAAATCATGCAAAGGTATTTAAAAGTTAAGGGAGTTCTTATGACCTATATACATGTTATTAAAGATATGTATGAACGTGTAAAAAATAAGGTTAGGATGATAGAAGGAGATACAAAGCATTTCTCTATCATTATAGGTTTACACCAAAGCTCCTCATTGAGCTCCTTTTTGTTTGTAGTAGTAATGAATGAGCTCACCAAGAATATCTAAGACGACGTGTCTTGGTGTATGTTCTTTGCTAATGACACTTTTTTAATGGATGAGACAAAAAAAAGGGTGTCAATGTCAAGCTAAAACTTTGAATGGATGCGCTAGATTCAAAGAGTTTTAAATCAAGTAAGATAAGTACTTAGAGTGTAACTTTTTGGGCTATAAGGTGGCTTTCGATGTGGAGGTAAAGATTGATTTAGAAGTTACACCACATAAAGAGTGTTTTAAGTATCTATGATCTATCATCTAAAGTAATAGAGAGATTGATGAAGACATAATTCACAGTATCAGAGGAGGGTGGCTTAAATGGAATGCATCAAGAATTTTATGTGGTAAGAGGATACCACTCAAGCTTAAAGGTAAATTCTATCGTTTAGTAATTAAGTCTGCCATACTTTATGAGGCAAAGTGATAGCCCATCAAACAAGTACATAGGAATAAATTAATGGTGGCAAAGATAAGGATGCTTTGTTTGATATACAACCTTACTAAAAGAGATAAGGTTAGGAATTTAATGGTAAAAGATAAATTAAGGATGACTAATATTGATGAAATATTACGAGAGACAAGGCATAGGTAGTTCGGACATGTTAAAAGGGGACATCCTGACGTTTTAGTGAAAAAATTCGAGAATATTGGACTTAGGGACTGTAAAAGGAAAAGAGGAAGGACAAGGAAGAATCAAGGGAGGTGATTAGGAATGTTTTGGCTTTGTTGGAACTTGTCAAATATGTGGCCCTTAATAGGAAACTTTGGTGTATGAAGATATGAGTAAAGAATCTCACATAGAGAGGTCTTTCTCTTTCTCATAGTTCTTCTAAAGATTTTCCTTCAAGTTTTACGTCTTGTAATTAGCAATATTTAACATGTAGTATTTCCCTCTTAGTTATTTAGCCTAAACATTTCCATACATAGCCTAAACATTTTCTTACAATGGCTTATTTGTTTTGTTTATTTATTTGTCTTCTTTCTTGTTTGTGTATTTATTTACTTATTTTATCTTTTTTTAGTCTTTACCTTGTTCTATATTTATTTTATTACTTTCTTTTATATATTTATTTTTATGTATTTATTTATTTATATTATTATTATCCTTTATGTCTATTTTATTTATTATTATTACTCTTACTATTTTAATATATCTTTTATTATTCTTTTTCTATTTTATTTTATTTATTAAGTATATGTATTTTTCTTTTTTAATGTGGGTCTATCAGAAACAGTCTTTCTATTAGTTAGAGGTAAGGTTGCGTACCTTTAAACCTTAAACCTTGTATCTCAGCAGAATTTATACTGGGATGTTGTCGGACCCCGCTACCGGAGCCCGACGGTCCCGAAAGGGGAGCCCTGCTGGGGCCCATTTCCAAGACCCTGGTGAGCCTTGCTGACACCCTGCATGTGTAAACAAAAGGAAACACTCTCCCCAACATAACATAAGTCGACTTATCCTGGCAGACAACTCGACTTATGCAGACTAATAACTCGACTTATGCATATCGACAACTCGACTTATTTGAGCACAAAACAGACCCGAAGCTGAAACTTCCCATCTGATGCCTCACAAGTCGACTTATGGAAGCAATAACTCGACTTATGCCCTGACTGATTCAACTCCAAGTTTCTACACTCTCTCTTAACCTATCCCTAACACCCTAAACACTTCTAATCTTTGCACACCTATCCATTTCATGCTAAAACACTCTTTCATGACTCAAATGCCCATGTCAACTCATTATTTCTCAAACTCCCTAACTCAACCAATCAAATCCTCATGAAA
>JANZLX010000004.1:20560240-20573884 GCA_025531955.1 Erythroxylum orinocense | reverse complement strand
TTTATTAGCTTTAATTGCATTTGTTTGACTTAGGTTAGCTTTTTAAACCAATTTCCCTTCGGTTCCAAAAAGTGAGATGACCCGAGGTTCAGCTTATACTGCAATCTTGGAATTTAAATTATTTTTGAGCGGTTTCCAAGGATCGATTTTCGAATTGAACGACAAGCCGCGATCAGTTACCCACAAGCTTTCAAGCTCACCCCTTTACGTCCCCATCCTCAGGTGATAGCTAAAAGGTCAAGTGATCGAGAGCCTAAGGGAATTGCTTCATTTGCTATTTTGTATATTTTTGTATTAAGCCAATGGTGTGGTTTTCAATTTGTAAGTAAAGTTTTCAAACTCTGTTCCTTGAGAAACGTAACGGTAGATTGAAGAAGTTTCGATTGTGTATGTTTATTATTGACTCCTGTGCCTCAAAAGATGAGTTGGATTTTGTTGTTGACCTTTTGTGGGCACGCCACCTTTATGGAATGATGTTTATTAAGGGTTCATGGAAATAACCCTACAAGGTAGTATGCATGTTCAAGTTAAGTTTGATGATATTCGCAAGCGTAGGGCTTCAGAATCAAGTTCGGGAGTCCAACAAGAATAGGTATGATTCGTTTCTGAAGAGTTAGGTTTCAGATACGGGACCCTACATATTGTACATGCCCAGTTTGCTATATAATCTCTCAAAGTTAGGTCCTTGAAGAGCCTTCGTTAGAATATCTGCACACTGCTCCCGAGTTTGAGTGTATAATACTTGAACTTCAGAATTCTTTATCTTCTCTACAATGAAATGTCTATCAATCATAACATGCTTTGTTCAATCATGATGAACTGACCCTTTACAATACAGATGGTTGCTTGGTTATCACATTTGAGCTTCACAGTCTTTGCAAATTCTATACCCAATTATGCCATTACTTGCCTGATCCATATCCCTTCACAAATTGTAATTGCAAGTGCTTTTAGTTCTGATTCAGCACTGCTTCTGGAAACGACAGACTGTTTTTTACTTCGTCAAGTCACAAGATTTCCCCGTACAAAGGAATAATAGCCTGTAGTTGATCTGCTAACTATCTGACTCCCCGCCCAATCTGCATTTGAGTACAACATTACATCTCGGTAGTCAGTTTTTTTAAATAATAACCCCTTTCTAGGAGTCCTCTTTAGATACCCGAGAATCTAGTATACTGCTCCATGTGTTCTTCCATTGGATTGTTCATGAATTGACTAATTGTGCTCACTGCAAAAACAATTTCTGGTCGAGTATGTGAAAGAAAGATGAGTTTCCCTACCAGACGTTGGTATCTCCCTTTATCCACTGGGACTCATCCTTCATGCTCGAGCTTTTTCTTGAAGTGCTTGCTGGTTTACAACCAAGCACACCAATTTCCTTTAGTAAGTCTAAGGTATATTGGTGTTATGAAACAAATATACCTTCCCTTGATCGAGCCACTTCTATTCATAGAAAGTACCAAAGAGGACCAAGATCTTTGACCTCAAAATCTTCAGCCAGTGCCTGTTTGATCCTTCTTATCTCTTCTACATCATTTCCAGTTAGAATGATGTCATCCACATAGACAATAAGTACAACCAATTTATGTTTTAAGGAACGCTTCATGAATAAAGTGTGATAAGCATGGCATTGGGTAAAACCGTGTCCTTTTATTGATTTTGAGAACCATCCAAACCATGCTCTTGGAGATTGCTTCAACCCATATAAAGATTTCAACAATTTACATACCTTTCCGCTGCGATGATTATTCTGGATCCCAGATGGAATCTCCATGTAGACCTCCTCTTCGAGATTCCCATTTAGAAATGCATTCTTGATATCCAATTGATGAAGTAACCAGTCTAAGTTTGCAGCCAAGGATAGAAATCGAGCATGAGGAAAGAGATTAATAAGGACTTGACAAGGTGTTTGAAATTGAAGAACTCCAGATGGTAGCCTATTGATGAGATATGCCGAGGTAAGGATAGCTTCCCCACATAAGTATTTTGGTACGTTAGTGGAGAACATGATGGAGCAGACTACTTCCAACAAATGTCTATTTTTCCTCTCCGCAACTCCATTTTGTTGCAGAGTATTGACACATGATTACAAACCACCATGCTCCGTTAACGTTTTTTACTCACGAAGGTCCCCAAATATCACTATGAACAAGGGAAAAAGGTTTTGATGGTTGGTAAGAAATCCCTGGATAGACAGATCTAGTATTGTAGAGAATCCTGTAATAATATATAGTTCCTTAATTAAGGGATTATCTTTATAGATTATCCTTAGCTGTAATATCTAGCTATATTAGGGATATTTCCAAATAAGGAGTGTTCCTAATTAGGAAGACTCCCATAACTATGTACCCTAGCTGTAATATCTAGCTATATTAGGGATATTTCCAAATAAGGAGTGTTCCTAATTAGGAAGACTTCCATAACTATGTACCCTAGCTCTATATAAGTATAGTAGTATCTGTACATCTATTTTTATCATCTGAATAAAAGTCAGAAGCTTTTACACTTAAAAAAGTTTACCTAGAGCCATAAATGTCTTATGCTTAAAAGTCTTTTATTTTGAGAAGTTCTTGTTAGTCTAACCATCTTACATTTGGTCTAAATCAAATTAGTGACAGCAATATCTTTTTTGGAGACAGTTCATTGCTAATACTATATAGACACAACGAGTAGACAGAGAAAGATGGAGGCTATCAGTGGTGGAAGCGGCCCAAGTAAGAAGTTGACGGCAGAATCAGAAGGTCAATTGAGGGAAGCCATTTTTCTTGTTCTCTCCCGATGGTCTGCTTTGCAGCTTGCAATCGAGAACGAGTGGGCTGGCCCTTCGTCTAACCACCTGGCCGATCAGCTCGCTTCCGACATCTCCTCGTGGTTCACTTGCTCTAAAGGTTTTTTCACATTCTCAATATTTTTATTTATTTTTTTAATTTGGAAATCTTTTCTTTTAGCTATTTGATTGTTTTTTTTCTTGTTTGATGATTTTGATTCGTATGGTTATTGGGTCTAAAATATCTGAATTTGGATGACTAAGATTTATGCCTTTAAATTAGGGCTTTTTACCCCTTTGCACCACTGGAGATTGTTGGTTTGTTAGTTGTTGTCGATTGACTTTGTGTCTTTAAAATATAATTCCCATGTATCTTCTTCAAACAAACTATCTTTTTGTTCGATTTCTTCAAGCAGAACCACTTTATATTGATGATCTAGAAAACATCCTTGATGAAGGCATGCTATCTCTTAATGTCATGATAGAGGATGGAAGCATTGAGGAGGTATGACTTTTTCTTAACAATATTTAAAATGTGATGTTCCACTCTAGTCCAGGCAGTTTTTGCTACTTCCACTTGTGTAAATATGGTTCTGTGTCTCAATGATACTTAAGGTGGCAGAAAAGTTGATGATTCTGCATGAAGAGTGTTTAGAAGGTAATTATGGCGGTATTGAGGAGTTGAGACAGAGACAAACTGGAACTGGAATTCACCAACACATAAGACAGGTGGTTTTCTTTTTAGCGTTGACATTTTATTGCTATTGAAAACTTTTTATAGCAAGCTTACTTGACCCTCTAAATTTGATGCATAGGCTAGTATGGTGTGGTAAAATTTCTTCTATAATTTGTACTGCTAATTTTTGTTTATGGCTGGCTGTTAAAAATCTACCCTAGTGCAATGAATTTACAGATTAGTTATATTCATGGTAAATCCTTGAACTTTAATAATTCTGCTCTGTTAACCTTTTTGTGTATGGGGACCTGTTAGAATCTACACACCAAAAGTTGGGCTCTCCCTTGTCTTTCTTTACTCACAGTATTCAGCCTGAAGTCTGATAGATGATTTAGCATCCAAGCTCGCATGGCCATTTTCTTTTTTTCTTTTTTCTTTTATAAATATAGGACTTAGAGTTGTTGGATCTCATTTATGCTAACTGCTTGATTCAATGTTGAGGGGATGAAATTCTATAGTACAAGGACTTGAAGCAGTCATAATATTAGATTCTGAAAATGTTTCTGAGCTTTAGTAATGGATGGGTAAGAATACAGTTTGTATGATCAGTGAACAACAGTGTAGAATGGTAAATATCATTATGCAATATTTAGTGCATACTCTTGTAAGAATCCTTTTACTAATTTTGTTGTTCACATTGATTGAAGTATTTCTCTGTGCTTATTTCATGACACTTCATGAAAGCTCTCAAGGCTGATGCTTGAATAACTAGTTTCTTCCATGAAAGATTTGGAAATTTTGGATATTAAGAAGCACCGTCATTTTGTACTTTGCAATGTAGCATAGGAGAATTTAGAAATATATTTGTCTAACGAAAGTGTGGTTTATATTCTGTACTAGACTGGAGGAGATGGGGGGGACGAGGAACATGATGACAAAGAAAATGTCAGTGCTAGAGATGATGGATCAAATATGATGGTGGATGCACCTGAACAACAGTCAAGAACTCCGGTGAATTTGCCAGTTGATAGGCCCAAGGCTAAGGAAGCTCAATCTGATGAGGGATGGATGGTTGTTTCGTCTAGACGAAATAAGGGTAAAAGAAATTAGGTTGTATTGCTTTGTTCTTATACTTGTTTCGTCTTCAATGGTTCTTTATAGGTTTGTATGAATGGCAATTTTGACTTTTGACATTACTAGTCAAGCGAAGTGATGGCTCAGTAACGCATGATGTCCATGCTGGGACAACTTTTCTGGTAATTGCAACTCTATGGACTGATATAAGAGGACAAGATTGAAAGAGGCTTATCATTTCACTAGTTCTAACTATATGATCAGAAGATCCTGCTTTGCGGTGAACGTTTTACCTTCTTGCAGCTTATCACTGAAATTACGGGGTGTCATGTACAACCATTGATGATGACATTATCAAATCATGGGATGCCAATTAGAAAAGATAAACCAATTAGAGGCAGAGTGAAACATGAAAGATTAGATGATTCTGAACTGCTGCTAATTTCATCGACTACTTGAGTACATTGATAAGCCAATTGAAACTTCGCAATGTTCAAAATGTTTGTACCGTTTGGGTCAGTTCTGTCATTACAAGGCATGAAACTTTTAGAAACGATAGAGGTGCACCAGACCACCTGAGTAGAATTCTCAAAGTCCCTGGGATATTGAAATTGGGAGTATAATTCGACTGGAACTTGGCCTAAATCAAAGCCTCACGTTTCTTCTGGTTTCATCTTCACAAAAAGCATGTCTTTTTTAGTTACTTGGGAACGAAAAGGTTACGTAAATTTGTCAGATAAAGCATGTCATTGTATTGTTTTACATCTCCTCCAGATGGACAGGTAATTATAATGTTTTAAGCAATGTTGTGAGTACTGTATTAGACTATCAATTGGGTTCTACTAGAGTATTGTACTGGTATGTCAATATGAAGTAATGTTTCGGATAATTTTTTAAATTTATAAAATAACCCTTGAAATTTTTTGAAAATTGCAAATAGTTAATTGTTATATTGTATACTTTATAAGTTTACATTAATCGTATTTCTAAAAATTATAATAATAAATAATAACCACAATTAATATAAAATAACAATAATTTTTAGATATTTTACTTATAAATAATAACTACAATTAATATGAAAAAAGACAATTATCATCATACAAATATAAAATTAAAAATAATACAAAGTATTTAAAATTATTACAATTTCATCATATAATAAAATAATAATTACATCAAAAGTTTAAAACATCCAATAAAAAGAATAGTAAACGTCTTTAGCTCTCAAACTATTACAATTTACCACAAGAGTTCTTAATTAGAAACCAATCAAGAAGTGAAACATGTAACAAAAATATTTACAATTACATTTTTTTTGATAAATTAGAAATGCATTTATAAATAGAAAAAATATATATACATACGAAAGGGAACAATTCCTAAATCTCGGGACCCAAAAGGACTTTAGGAAGCTCCCTCTTCCCAAACCTTAAAACAAAAGCGAAAACAATCAGTTACAGCTCTATTAGTCTCCCCCCAAAAAAAACAAACGCCCAACAAATCTGACAACTAACACAAATAATCAACCCACTCCTAGAATCATTCTCAAACAACAATATAAGAGCGTTTTTTATGGAGCTTGAAATTTGGGACTCTCGAATTTGTGAGCCGATCTAGAACTCCTAAGCTTGGACCAAGACCGACGCCTGAGAAAAATAAACTGCTGGCCTTCATGAGTAGGACTATCTACATGTACATCAAATATATGTAAAATTAAAAGAAGAGGAAAAAACAAAAACTGAAACTTTATTCAATTATCTATGGGAGGATACCCAATATTTACAATGACCCTAGTTATCTTTTGTTACAAAATCCTCATAAATGAGAAGATCCTCGTCATCATCATCATTCAAATTCAATGCACCAAATAACATATTAATGTTTTCCCAACCAAGATTATCTTCTAAGTCATTCACATATATCAAATCCAGTTCCTAAAAAACCTAATCCACCAAAAGATCGATATTATCAATAGAAATTGGATCTGTTGAACTATTTGTATTATTAAGACTCCTAGTAAACAATACAATTTAATTACTAGAAAATTATAAGAAATTATTTCGAAATTAATCATAATAATAGTATACCTTTTCGAAGCTTTAAATTGTAACGCATGAATACTAAGTCATTTAATCTTTCGTGCTTCAATCTATTCATTTTCTTATAATGGATGAATTCAAATGTACTCCAGTTCTATTCACAGCCTGTTGCACTAACGCATTGACTTAAAATCTAAATGAACACCACTTCCGAATTGATCCCACTAAGAAACTAAGTCGTAAGATAACAAAAGCAACGATACAAACAAAATAAAGTGATAAATAATTTTCAACAAATAAGAAAAAAGAAATAGCTAATACTTGTAGAAAGTTTTGCTCTTTGTCGAATTTCAATCGGCAATCCAAAATTCCCAGAAGATAGCTTATAAAGTTATATTTGTGAGCTTAAAAAATCGTTCATCATTTTGTGGCCAACAATTGTTGTAATAGTGAATAACATTCCTATACTAACTTCAACTTTCTTTGTAAAATACAGTTTGAAATATATAATAGGATTAAAAAGATGCCTCAGTTGCAAGCAAAGGAGAAGAAAGTTGTCTTTCTCGTCTTTCATTAATGATTGCAAGATACGGTGTGTAAAAGAAGGTCTATGTTTCATATTAGCCATGATTGCTTCTTTCATTCTTTCTATGGCATAAAAAAAAACTCATTGTTGGTTTTTCTTCACTATTAGCCAAGCGAAGCACCCTCACCAAAGGCTCCCAAACTCAGACAAAATTCTCTATCTTCCAATATAATGTTGGAAACTTTCAATCCAGCTTAGACCTAGCATGTTGAAATGCAACATATTTATCACTTGTAAACATTTGTTTTAACTCTTTCTTCATCGAAACAAAAGACTGACATGATAAGAAATTTGTTACAAATCTTGTCACACTAGGATGACACAAATTCCTATGAATGGTAAATTCCTTTCTCATTAAATTCAAAACTCATGCACGATTATAGATGAACTTGGTCACCTTTTTAGCTTTCTGCATAGTCTCATCAATAATGGGAAAATACCTAGGATTCGTTATATTCGCCAGCATTAGGTTAATAGAATGTGCAAGATAAGGAGTCTAAAAAAAAGAATTATACCTATTTTATAACCTTCTTCCTGCCGCTTTATAAGCGGAATCATTGTCAGTAATGAACTAAACAATGCTTTCTGGCCCCACTTCATTTACAACTTCATCAAATATCTCAAATAAAGTATCAGTATTTCTAATAAGGATAGATGCATCAATAGACTTCAAAAACATTGATCTATTTGCAGAATAAACCAAAAAATTAATAATAGGATCTTTTCTCCTATTTGTCCAACCATCACACATGATTGAACACCCAAAAGTAGCCCAATTCACTCTTTTTTCAGCCAAATAACTTTTAATTTCAAAAACTGAGCAACTCAAAAGTTTACCTCTTAAGTCATCAATCAAAGGAGATTTATATTCCAGACCGTAAGAGGCTATTGCATCAACCATAGGCTGATAATAGTAAGACTGGGAAGTATTAAATGATGAACCTGTATCATACCACCATCTAACTACTGCCTTATCAACATTATTAGCCACACCTCTTGATTGCATTGTACTATGAATTGAAGGTTAGACTCTAAGAGTTTTCATGGTGCAAAAAAACTAGTCATCTGCCTTCTTTTTTTCCTAGCATGAGGTGCAGGTGTAACATTCACTTTTTGTTGGGCCTGGGATCAAACACTAGCATTAACAATAGCACTACCACCTTCAACATTTCCACAATCATCACGAAAACTAGCAAATGAACTTCCATTAATAATTTCAAAAATCAACCTTTCTTTTCTATCTTTCTCATGCTAATAATCTTCAAGAATTTTTTTTGCCACTTTACACTATAACTTACTTTTTTATAGGTTCTACATCTCCTTTAACCCTAACTAAATGCTTCTTTAATCCGGTTATTCCTCCACCTCAGGACCTAATGTAGCATGAGCCCAAGCTGGATCATTATATCTTCATGAAGTGGTTTGATCAGGAGTACTTAAACTTCCTTCCATTTATCTGTAAAAATAAATGAATGCATATATCAAAATAAAGAACACATAATTTCATTACACAAGATGCATGTCCATCTTATATAATATAACTCATACATCATACACAATTCAATTTCATCGAATACAATTCACTATAAGTCAAAAACTAACAATTCAATTATTCAACAAACATAATTACATAAAACATACATAAACAATTTCCATTTCCAACAAGCACAAAACATACATAAAAAATTTCCATTTTTAACAAGCACAAAATATACAAAACAATTTCTATTTGACAATTCTATTTTCAACAATTTTGAACAATTTCAATTCAAAGTTTCAAAGATGAGGATCAAATTGAAGGTATGATTTACATAATCACCAAATAATGAATGTCATATCTTATACAATTGTTTATACACATCTATTCATAACATGAGGATCAAGTTGAAGGATATATTCATAACGCGAGGATCAAGTTGAAGGATATAACTTCTTTGAAATTTTTTTCTTATTTAAAACTTCGAATCTTCTTTTCATTTCTAGCGAACCATAATATTATATCCCCCATTTTATATTTGGTTCTTAAATTTATAAGTTGTTTCTATGATTTTTAATCGACATTAATAGATCTTAGTATAAGCGGTTGGAGTTTAGCCTACAACATGTTCACAATCTTGGAAAAAAGTTCCTTTTGGACACATATATTGATACTATCACACATTATCTATTATAAATATTTATAATAGCCCACACATATATATTACCAAATAATTCAATAAATTTTACGTATTGATTAAATGGAAAGAAATGGTAGTTTATGTTTCCAACTTTCTCCAATTTCAATTCAAATTTTGAAACATCAAAATATATACATAAACAATTTTCATTTTCAAATTCCAAGAATTTTGAAGAATTTCATTTCTAACATTTTCTAACAATTTCAATTCAACTAATTACAAAACATGCATAAACAATTTCCACTTCCAACGCTTTCCATTCTCAACAATTTTGAACAATTTTGAACAATTTCAATTCAATGTTTCAAACATTACAAAACATACATAAACAATTTCCATTTCCAAATTTCCAACAATGTTATTTCTAATAACCAACAATTTAATTTCCAACAACCAATTCAACCATCACAAATTTACAATTCACAAAATAATGAATTATAAATCAACAATTTGTATTTTTAACAATTTATAAAAATTTTCATTTCTAAATTTCAACAATTTCCAATAATTTCATTTCTAACATTTTCCAACAATTTCAATTCAACCATTACAAAATATACATAAACAATTTCCATTTCCAACATTTTCTATTCCTAAAAATTTCCAACAATTTTGAACAATTTCAATTCAAAGTTTTAAACATCATAAAACATACATAAACAATTTCCATTTCCAAATTTCCAACAATTTCATTTCTAACAACCAACAATTTCATTTCCAACAACCAACAATTTCAACCATCACAAATTCACAATTTAAAAAATAATGAAATATACATAAACAATTTGCATTTTCAACAATTTCTAACAATTTTCATTTCTAAATTTCATCAATTTCCAACAATTTCATTTCTAACATTTTCCAACAATTTCAATTCAACCATTACAAAACATATATAAATAATTTCCATTCCCAATAATTTTCAACAATTCCATTTCCAACAACTTTGAACAATTTCAATTCAAAATTTCAAACATCACAAAATATACGTAAACAATTTTTATTTCCAAATTTTCAATAATTTCCTTTCCAACAACTAACAATTTCATTTCCAACAGCCATCAATTTTAACCATCACAAATTCACAATTCACAAAATAATGAAATATACATAAACAATTTGCACTTTTCAACAATTTCCATTTCCATTTCCATTTCCAAATTCCAATAATTTCTAGCAATTTCAATTCAATAATTACAAAAACATACAGAAAAAATTTTCATCTCCAATAATTTCCAACAATTTTTATTCCAATAACTCCCATTAATTATAATCACAAAACAAACATACATAAATAACCAAATAAAATGAATTTGTTTTTCAAATTTAAGAGCAAAAACCACACCCAAAAAATCATAAATTAATTCAATGTCAGGCCAGGTCAGGTTTGGATCTGGATCTATTTCAGATCTGGTGATTCTAGGGAGACTTCATGACTATGACTGTTGTGGTGGTGGAGTCGGGCAGTTGCTCGGGTGCGGTGGTGGTCACTGGATGGCCAGAGAGTGAGTGCTGGGAATAATGAAGAAGATAGAGAGTGAGAGTGTGAGAGAAAAAATAATGAGAGGAAGAAGAAGAAGAGCAACGTCGGGTGGGTAGGTGTGGGAGGGAGGGGGTTTTAAATTAAATTGATTTTTGTATAAAAGAGAGAGTGAGAGTGTGAGTTTGTGAGAGAGACAATGAAGAGAGAAGGAAGAAGAATAGCAGGTAGCGTGCTTTATGAATTTTTTTTTTGTAGAAATACCCTTCAAAATTTTAAAATTTATGATATCGGTCGATATTCTAAATATCGACGTTATCGACCGGTACTAATTGAAATAGGTACAGAGAGGGATGCTTTGATACCGAGTTTATGTACCAGTCAGTATCAACTGTAATAGATTGGTACAGATTGGTATATGAACCCGGTACCGAAGCATCCCTCTCTATACCGTTTTCTGGCTAATACAATACGTAAGTCCTTAGCTACTAAACACCTTTTGTATAAGTTGTTTAGATCAATGGTTTCAGAGTCTAAAATAAAATTATTACGAAGAGGCCAATGGAGCTGAGGATTGTGACATTCCAAATAGCTCACTACAAATTTGTTAAATGGGGTAGAACTATTCTGATGTCACATCAAACTTCTTTTTTAGATTCATGTCAAGGGCTATGATATTTCAAATAAAAATTAAAAATACATATGAATTTGGTTAAGGGGTTGACTGTGATATCGGATATTGACAAATTATGTGCAACAAAATGTCTACAATCACTAATTTCTTAGCTAAGTAGTACTTAGCATCAAATCAAGTCTTTTTTAACTAATAATTTTAGTACTAGAACTTGGTATATTTTTTTAAACTTTAAAAATAATTTTAATAATAGTAATAATGTTAATTATACAATCTCTGTATAGTGCACAAAATAGGGACATCAATCCCCTTTTACATATAATAACTCACGAGTCCTTCCTTTAGCTATTTTTGTGTGTTCTATAAGGCGTTTGAGTGTAGATTTAACACTTGCTTCCTTTTTCCTACTGCCTTAATTCCTTTTGAGTGCTTTGCATGTCCAACAACAGTTTGTATATTAGCATTTTGAGGGTGTTTTGGTTAGATCCCTTGTAAGTGATTGTAAACTCCAAACTCTTATTTAAATCATCTTGCTCATATGCCTTTTGGTCCTCTCCACCTCTGTTTCATTCATTTTCCTTAATCTCTTCATTATTCTTTCAATAGCTTACTAGCTAACTATGAAATGGTTTTAGATCGAAGCTCCTTCGGCA
This sequence comes from Erythroxylum orinocense, assembly GCA_025531955.1. Classification (NCBI taxonomy): domain Eukaryota; kingdom Viridiplantae; phylum Streptophyta; class Magnoliopsida; order Malpighiales; family Erythroxylaceae; genus Erythroxylum; species Erythroxylum orinocense. The sequence goes on along the minus strand of JANZLX010000004.1, from coordinate 20,561,795 downwards.
TAAGCAGAATTTTAAATATCTAATAGGTACGTCCCTTAATTTTCATTTCTCTCTATCTCTAACTATAGCATGTTCTTGTTTGTTACACCTCTGATGTTGCAAGATGTTTCTCTTTTTGTATGATGCTGTCTTGGAGGGGCTATGAACTTCTCCTAATTAGTCTGTGAGTCATGTCCATTTAGGCTCTAAAGACCATATCTCATCATAGAGCTTCATCGCTAATACTATATAGATGCAAAGAGCAGACAAAGATACATGGAGGCTATTGTTGGTGGAAGCGACCAAATTAAAAAAGTAATTTTAAATACTAAGAATAAGGAAAAAAAACTTTAGAGCAAGTGAACCATGAGAAGCTGTCAGAAGCGAGCTGATCAGTAAGGTGGTTAAACGAAGGGCCAGCTCACTCATTCTTGATTGCAAGCTGCAAAATAGACCATTGGGAGAGAACAAAAAAATGACTTCCCTCAATTGACCTTTTGATTTCGCTCTCAGCTTCTTATTTGGGCCGCTTCCATCATCGATAACCTCCATCTCTCTCTGTTTGCTCTTTGCATCTATATTGCTCCCCCGTTACCTATGGAGAATGTGAATTGGTTCCTTATTGTCTCCCTTAATTTTAGCATATTCATTAAGGTCCATGAGGTATTATATTGGGGTTGAATACTCTATATACTTGTGTTGACTAAATGATTAGCCTACATCCACCTGATTTATAACGCATTCATTACTTTGAAACTCTCCAAATTTGTTTAATGATCATTGGTTTTTTGGTGACTCGGATTGAAATGATTCTCAACCCTCTTTCTTGCTTAGATGCACATAAATCCTTCCATTTCACCTTAGCTTGGGCCAATTTAAAGGAGTCTCCTAACTATAAAATTTTCTTATGATCTTCTCAAAAATTTTAATGACATTTTTAGAAAAGAATAGGTGAACTCTCCAATATACATAAAGACTATTAATGTAGCACCCCACCCCCGTAAGACTCGAACCTGACAACGATGGTGGTATCTGAGTTCGTGCCCTGCGAGGGTGGCATGCTAGAGCACTCAATCATTCAAAAGTCGACATAATTTTTTTAACTCAATATCATATTTTGAAACCACAAACATAATATACGAAAATTGATACTCAAATTGGGCCCACATTCACTCATAAACATTTTCAATTAGCACAAAACTATCAACAAAATTTTCAATAGCCATTTGAGTCCTTTCATGAATACAAAACACTTGAATAATTTCGAAATACCAATTTATACAAAAAGTTGCGGAATATACATTTCAATACAAAATAGAGAAATGCAATGCAGATGCGAACTGATCCCGACCTCTATCATTCACTTGAATGCTGTAGGTATACTCCCGTTGGCCTAACGGGGTAATCTTTTGAGTCCTGAAAAATATTTGCAAATTTTTGGTGAGTTTTGCGAACTCAATGAGGGACCATCATTGATGGATCACCCAGTCACATAACATATAGTTCACACATCTCACTCTATTTCACATTTCACATTATTTCACATTCAATACACTTAATCATTCATATTATGCAT